>OZ022582.1:9230411-9240411 GCA_963669155.1 Arbacia lixula | reverse complement strand
AACAAATAGCAGTAGCGCAATTTTTTTCGGTCACCCTCCAACTGATCAGATACCGCCCAAGTCGCCAATCTCGGCTACTTTGGTTGACATACGATATCAAAACAAAACACTGAATCCATGTATCTTCAACAGCAGAGATCTATGTTGTTATATGAGATATTGGGAGGGGGCAGAGAGAGAGAGAGACATGAAGAGACTAGAAGAGAGAGAGAGAGAGAGAGAGAGAGAGAGAGGGGGGGGGGGGTAAAAGTGGGAAATCGATTGAAGACGGAGAGAGCCAGTGAGAAAGAGTAAGAAAAAGATGAATTAGAGTAACCAAAGTGGCAAAAGAATGCGGTCAGAGAGAAAAAACACAAAGAGACAGAGAGACAAGGAGAGAATTATGGCAAACGAATGCACCCCACCGCTGAATTCCATGAATGTAATCGACAGTTGAAGTCGACATGGTCGATGTATCTGGAACGATATGCTCGAAATCCATACGAGCTGTGACAGCCTTATTCTTTCGTTCCATCCCAATTGAAAATCCAATCCAGAACACCATTTCCTCACTAGTAGCTCTCCCCTCACTAGTAGCTCTCCAAACATGCATATTCCTTCGGGGGATCTGAATTTATTATATCTCAACATGAAGGGAAGGGGGCGCGGAAGGCGGATTTTCCCCTTCTCATTCAAACAATGTAATCATGTTTTTCACATAAACTCGAGGATAACCTGGGGCCCATCGCATAAAGCTTCTGCCGGAGTTTTTTCCGGCAAAAAATCAGGAAACTATGGCAAAAAAAAAATGCCAGAGCTTTCCATTGCATAAAACTTTGCCAGAGTTTTTTTGCCATGAATATTGGACTGATTTTGAAACTTTGGCAAAAAAGTATGGTTTTCGCAAAAATGGCAAAAATAAGTCTGGCAAAACCTTTATGCAATGGGCACCATGTGTGATTTTTTTTACCTGTGAGTGGAAAGGGGGGTGCCAACCATTTCATTGGGAGGTCAGAGAACCCTCCGTTATTGATGTGATGCCATTGTAGGCGTGGAGATCGAGAGTGGCTAAAAAGGACCTTCGATCATTTGGGTGTTCGACGGTGAACTCCAGGTGGAACAAACCTTTCGCGTCAAAAAAAAAATAACCATAGAGTAGCCAAAGTGTGGAAGGTGAAAAGTTGTGTTTTCCTCGTCTTCAAACGCCCGGTCTCCATCCAGCCCTCGACCCACCCCCATTCCCTCTCCTTTTGTTCCTCTTTTTGCTTGACAATCCGTAGCTGAGAGTTGACACCGACAGTGACATATTCAGTTTGGATACAAGTCAGCGATCCAGGGATGCTATTCAGGGAATACGTTTCTTAACTTAAACGAGAAACTGTCACCCCTAAAAATGAAAAAAAAAAAAAAACTCGGAGTTTTCGATGACGGAGAGACAGGTAGTATAAGGGGTCAACACTCGCGGGGCAGTATGTCATGATATTACCATATCATCTATCCGGGAGATATTCAGTGACTGACAGCGGAAAACAGTTTTCGAAATCCTTTGGGGTGGGGACCAAAGGTTCCCGAAGGGTGAGGGGTGGCGGAAGAGGGGGGGGGGGGGGGGCAAAAGGTTCTGGAAGAATGGTTGTGCAAAACATTGGGAAGGGGTCGGGATGGGGGTAGCTTAGGGTTTGACGACGACATGCGAACAACACGGATTCATGCGCGTTCTTATCGAAGAGCGCACGCTGCCATCAAAATGCACAGACCATATCGCGCGTTGATTATGCCTTCAGATTGCAATATCCATTATTTCTTCTGCTCGAAAAGTATGAGGAATAAGCCACTTCGCAATTGCAATCTGCGCTCAGGTCAATGGCACTACTCATAGAGTAAAAGGGAAATTCATTGCACATTTCAACTTATTATCACGCAGATATGGCAACAGCTATTCAGCGCTGAGAAGGTAGTGAAAGAACATTCCACCATGTGCACCTACTTCTATTGTTGTTCCGGGCACACTGTAAAATGTCTTTACATCCATCATCTAACACAGCTTCATGAAAAAAAAAAACAGTCAGCAGTCAAGTAGTATTTATTCAGTGGATTTTCCGACCATGGTGTAATTACGAAATGGTCTATTGTCAAGTCAAACCCAGCGGACGATAATGAGGTGAGCTCAAGCTAGCATGACTACCAGGCTGTAGGACATTTCTGATAAAAACTGAAAAAGTAGAATTTGATATTCCAAGATTTGTCATGTTAATCTTTTTCCTATTTTCTTCGTTCGGAAAAGAGATTGGTCTACTGAAGCCAGAACATAGTTTATACTAACAGCTCTCCGCATTTAAGTTCTCTTAGCGTAGCTCAAATATGTCGAAACTGGCATATGATGTGCACCATCTCCATGATCTCAACGCCATTCTCTGGGCGCAATTGGTTCCAGTTTACAGGTTCCGCTTTATCGGACCGCATTATGTCAACATATCATAATAAGGTAAAGTTTCTTTGATTTATGTTTTTCAATTTGTGTCATTTTTTTAAATTGAACACCGTGTTGTATTTGTATCAGTTTTGGTGACCAATAAACTTGAAACTTGACAAATACACCGGTTTACTAACATATTCAAATTTTATGTATACCAGTTTAACAAAAGTTGACAACCGGAAAGCTTGTCCAAGGTTTGCCCGACATAGCAACAACTAATGTATGCAAAGTGGATTCCAAGTTTTGAAATACCATTTTTAGGTACAGGTTTATGGAATAACTCATTACTAGGCCCCGAGGGGGGAAAATCCATAAATTTGACTACATTAGTAAACCGGTCTATTGAGCAGAAATGCGCAAGCAACTGTTCAGCAGATAAATCCAAACTCCAAATTCAATCAAAACCAAATCACTCCTCAAGCGAATGGCATCAAGATGCATGATGAAACAATAGGCGCATTCTCATTGCACTTAAGAAATCGCGAAGTTAGAAAAATCGCGAAGTTAGGGTGAAAGTTGCCTAGCAACCGTGCCAACAGCCGTCCGAAACTTCGCATGAAACTTCGCAAGTCAGAGTGCGATTTTTCTAACTTCGCACCGTAACTTCGCGATTTTTTGCAATGAGAACACACACAGAAAAAAAAAATCGCGATTTTATTCACGTGACTTCCGGCGTCTGCTATGTTGTAGCGCGCGATTGAGTAGCCAGCTGATATGTGCGCTCCAATACTACGTACATTACAGGCTAGGCTACTGTCGATCATATCGGATGCGGAGTGTCGTACTAGTACTGCATGTTTCTACCGTGTATTGTTTATTTATCTATGGACGTCAAAGCAAAACTGTATGGGCGGCAGCTGCACTCACTAAACTAGATCAATTCGGTGATGACCGCACTGCGCTACATACTCTACAACTAAATATGGTCTTAAAAAGTAAGTCTGTTGTGAAGAGTCGCGCTGCGTTTTCATCTTGACGCGCTTAACGCTGTTATATGCACTACATGTAGCACTAGCAGTACTGGGTAGCTGCTGCTAGTACTAGCCACGGAAAAATAATAAACGTACCGGTAACCTAACGTTAGATCTAATGGTAGTCACAGATGAACTTTGGACTAGCCTTATTTGGGATGAGTCTAACAACTAATCGAGATGTTAGACTAGCCTAGTCACGGAAGATGTTGAACTGTTAAAGATGTTTACACCACGGGATTGCCCTGCTCCTTCGGGAAAATACTACATCAGATTGCTGTTTTGTACACGGCCATTGTGCGTATACGCGTACGTGCATTCGAAGCTAGCTTGACCGAGCGAATCAATTTTGTGTATGTTTACAACAAACTTCGCGCGAAACGAATTGCATGCCGGGAATGGTCGATCGAGCGTGCTCGATTTTTCTAACTTCGCGTAACTTCGCGTAACTTCGCGATTTTTTGGTGTAATGTGAACACAATTGTAAAATTTTGAGATTTTTAACTTCGCGATTTTTTGTAATGAGAATGGCCCTAATAAATATTTATGATCCGCATTCCTCATGCGTAATGTTCTCTAACACTCTGAACATTCCATAACGATCTACTTGAACAATGAATCAAAACTAATTTTATCATAGTCACGTGAGATGGAAGTGATTTGTGAATGTAGTATACGACACACGACAAAGCTCATTATAGAATGGGTGTCAGAATCTCTGCAATCTGATTGGTTAATTACCTGTAATTGCCGTGTAATTTTTTTTTACTGGCAGCACGCGATATCAACACGATATCAACACAATATCGCGATACCGAGAATTAACATGATCGATACCAATGTTGCTTACGCTAATGGCGGCACCCACGAATCACGAGAAACTCCGATGAAGTGAGATGAAGAATTGAAACAAATTTTTGGACGATTCAGACGCTTTCAGTAAGTACAAATTTAACCCGAAACACAGAATACTCATGTTGTACATTTAAACGCTTTGCAGAGGTGAAACACTTTAATTTATATGATATTTCGAACGGAGAAGAGGACAAACTCATGACTGAATTCTACGCTGTCGCAGCACTGTGTGAGACGTTGCTGCGGTGATTTGCCCACTAACGTGCATTGCGAGTACGTTCATGGGCACTCAATGCCACCCTGGACATTCGCAGTAAATCTGTCTTTTCTGATATGACTACGTCGTTTAAATGATTGTTATCAAATAAAAGCGTGATGAACTTGGTAGTTCTATACATGCAGACTCTATTTCTCCACCTGACATGGTCTATGGAGAAAATCATCTCATATTTTAGCTGTGTTCTTTGGACACTTCTCTATGTGAAAAGTCAATAATTTTTAGTCTTGGACTTGGCAGATTTTGATGATTCCAATCATTGATGAGATGATCGTTGATGATGAAGATGGATCTCTACAATCTGATTGGTCAATAACTAATTACCGGATGCATGATTTTTTCATAACCATGCATCCGGTAATTACCGGACGCATGATTTTTCCATGCATCCGGTAAATGAGGTTGACAGAGATTTTTCCCTTTTTTATTAGATTTTGCGGCCCATTCTATAAAACAGATGATGCACAGGTTTATTTCGTGGGTCAGTAGGATTGTGTACACGCGGTAGCTCTGAATTTTGCCCGAAACCCACTCGGCTTCGCCTCGTGGGTTCAGGCAATTCGGAGCTACCTTGTGTACACAATTCCTACTGACCCACTCAAACCTGTGCATCATTTGTATATTGTGTATCACACCTGTCAATGCACTAGCAACTGGCATCACGGTGTCATTAATAATGCATGATGCTTCTGGCAGAAAAGAAACTGCGGATGTGATGCCCAATGGCCATTGTTTGTCTATTGAATAAACGATCTGATACACACAATTTTCAGAGCCAAATTTGTCCAAAAGTGAAAATCTCATTTAGTATTCACAGGATTACTACGAGGAAAGCAATTGATGAAACGTCACGCATCCTGCTTCGAAAAATTACATTCTTTGAATGTGTGATTTGTAAATTTCAGCATCTATTGGTGATTATTTTTCAAGTGTCGAAAGGTGTTTTTTTATTCATAGTACAAGTCATATACCTGAACGCCACATAGTATCTACCGAGAATTGTAGCGAGGTGAGAGGAGGTCAGTAGTAAACTATAGAGTAAAAAAAGGTAGGAGGAGTGGGGAAGGGGGAAGAAGAGTGGTATTCTTGAAATATTGCTTAACTCAAGGGAAGAGTCACCAAGCCGTTCGCAAGCTATTCAGATTCAGATTCATTTATTCATTTCACTATCGATAAAAATACACGAGTACCGACAATACAAAATGACAATCAATTATTTACAAATATGTGTGGAAAATGAAAAAAGAGAACTAAAGTATAGCCGAAAGACCTTGTGTGACAAGTTCCCTTTTAAAGGAAGAAAATATTACACAAGTACATGATTGTGACAAAGACAGATACATTACAGAAATGAACATATCAATTGATGTATCAAAATCAGAAATGATAAGACTTCTCCAGTGCGTGGGGACTTCAACTACTGACGTATGTAGATAGAAGCTGGGTTATAACGCAATTTCTTAAATACTTCTAAACTATTAAGGGTACGAATTGACAAGTGTATTGTGGATCAGACTAAGGAGAAAGAGTGAGGAAGAGATCTTTGAGCATATGTTTGACTTCACTACCCACATTATGGAGATTATTGCAATTACGTGTAGTGTAATCGTGAATATTACTATTTGTATGCAAGACTTAAAGAACGACTGGTTACCTGTTCTCCTGCTATATCAAATAACCATATTGTTCATATGAACAAGGTGGGAGTTAATTTCCAACAATCCGAATCAAATTTAACAAATCATAAACTTTATATTCAGATGTTTATTGATTAACAACAAGAATTTTGGATTTGCAAAGATCAGATTTCAACTTTAGCTGATGGGAATTAAAATCGTTGAGAATCTGATTTATAACAAGAACAGAAACCGATCACCAGTCGTGTGTAAAGTCGTTCGTAGCCTACGAACAGCTTGGTGAAACACCCCGGAGGTAACTTAATCACATACATGTACTGAAATAGAAGACACGTTGTAACCTCACTATTTGAGGAGTGTGTGTGAGGGGGGGGGGGGGGAGGGGAGGTATAATTACTTTTCATCAAAGCTTGTCTAAACAGGGAAGTGTAATACCAGCATCTCCTTAAAGGGCATATACTGTACTGGGAAGGCAAAAAAGCCTTCAAAGTGTAATTGCTGGCAATCTTCTTGCCAATGGTCTTAAATTCATGTATTGTCTATTTTAGAAGCTTGCTGAAAGTTATTTGCCCTCAAATGATCCACATATGGAGTAATTAATTATTATGATTAAATCCTCAAAATGTTCGGCCCGAACATTTTCAGAACTTGTGATTTAATCACTCAGTACTCCAAATGTAGATCAATTGAGGCAAATAACTTTCAGCAAGCTTCTAAAATAGACAATACATGAATTTCAGACCATTGGCAAGAAGATTGCTAACAATTACATTTTGAAGACCTTTTTGACGTCCCAGTACAGTATATGCCCTTTAATGATGACGAATTAACTACGTCATCACACACATGAAAAAGTCTTGTCGTTCAATCTAAAAAAAAAAGATACATTTGGTCGACATCGCATTCCTCACATCATGAGTGATCATTTTTGCTTCTTAAAGAATGTCCTTCTCTTGCCCTCCTATCGTGATCTTCGTGCATCATCCCCCCCCCCTTCTCTCTCTCTCTCTCTCTCTCTCTCTCTCTCTCTCTCTCTCCTCCCTCTCTCTCTGCTTTGTACGCTTTTTTGGGGCAAAGACATGTAATTCTAATTTCTCAACTTCCATTAATGCAAAACCCAGCTCCACGCGAAGCCTTATTTCCGTATAAATTATAGCGTAACAATACGAATCAACTACATCATCACACACATGAAAAAGTCTTGTCGTTCAATCTAAAAAAAAAAGATACATTTGGTCCACATCTCATTCCTCACATCATGAGTGATCATTTTTGCTTTTTAAAGAATGTCCTTCTCTTACCCTCCTACCATGATCATCGTGCACACCCCCCCCCCCCCCCTCTCTCTCTCTCTCTCTCTCTCTCTCTCTCTCTCTCTCTCTCTCTCTCTCCCTCTTTCTCTGCTTTGTACGCTTTTGGGGGGAAAGACATGTAATTCTCATTTCTCAACTTCCATTAATGCAAAACCCGGTTCCACGCGAATCCTTATTTCCGTATATAGAGTAACAATGCGCGCGCTTCTCCACGGTACCACCGCGCTGGCATTAATCGCCTGCGGCTGATTGGCTGGGCGAATGCTGCAGGTGAATCGGTAGCGACAAATGCAGAATGATTCATGTCAAAAGGCCGGAGCCTTGCTGAAATAGCATCCTTGCTCTGATCGCCGTGAGTGATGATGGCGATATCCCTTTCTTCCTGTGGATGATTTGTTTCGTTCCGTCTCATTCTTCTCTGTCCAGTAGTGTTTACAACGCGATAAGGTAAAAATGAGATCTAGATCGTAACGGTCTTTAGCCTAGATGATAGGAGTAAACACTTATATACAGCTGAAACGAAACGATACGGTGGATACTTTGACGGTGTCTTAACATGGTGAATAGTCAATTGGTGGAGAGTGAGTTTAGTCTAGATCTATGTAATTGTGTCGATGTGTTAGTGTTCTAAATATTGGAGTATATTCATCTAGAGATAAGAGAGGATGAACTTGTATTATTTGTTAAGACAATCCTGACATTTAAGACAAACTCTTCACGACTGCAAACAAATCTAAATCATAGAAATATCGTCCCTCACTCAACCTCCCCTCCCCCTTCTCTCTCTCTCTCTCTCTCTCTCTCTCTCTCTCTCTCTGTCTCTCCCTCTCTCTTCCTCTGTCTCTCGCTCTCTCTCTCTCTCGCTCTCTCCCTCTCTCTGTCTCTCTGTCTCTCTCTCTCTCTCTATACAATTCTCCCGTCGCATTTCTCCCGTTTCTTGTTTTCCTTCTTCTGTTTAAGTTCCAATGTCAATAACCTCGTTTTGTTATTTCACGTGTTTACGTCATGGAACGGGGAAAAAAGAATGCCTATATTTAATCCTTTTTTATTTATTATCTTCACTTATTTGGGTAAATTTTTTGGGGAAAACGTGTGATTTTGCTATTCTGTTCCAAAAATAAGCCCGCTTACGGAATGTAGAATGGAGAAATGAAACAAACCAAGGCTTCTTTATTTCATTTCATATCGATTCGCATACAAGAATACCACGGATTATCTATCAGGTTTGTTTGAAGTGGATTTTTGTATTTGCTTACTTTATTTACTTTATTTTGGAGTATACTTCATCCTGGTCTTTCCGCTCAAACTAATTATCGCAGAGGCATTGATTGTGAGTGGTGTACATTACGTTTATACGCTCTTTATATAAGATCAATTCGAAAACATTTCCGCGGATATCTCCTTTATTAAGTTATAGTTCTTTGGAAAAGTTACGTGTGCATGTATTTTCAAACTTCTTGCAGAAATCTAAATGTCCTTGTTGTTGTCTTGTGAAGTCGTACTGGCTTTTTCATTCAGTTTACATATTTTCGCTCCTAACTATGTTCCTTTCTTTCTAAATGTGTCTGTAAGTTTATATTCTCCATATATTCTCCATATCAACCATATATTGATTTTTGCTAGATATAGATACAGATAGGCCTAGAGTATTGTGTTATTATCAGTATTAGTGATAACAAGGAGAATATCTGACCCAGAGATCCAAATAGACGCACATTCGTGGTTAATCTGGTACGGGGGGGGGGGGGTGTTTCACCAAGCTGTTCGTAAGTTACGAACGACGTTACGAACGACTGGTGATCCCTTCTTGTTCTAAATCAGGTTCTCAATGAACAAAGTGTGGTATTGCATTTAGCACAAGAAGGGATTACCAGTCGTTCGTAACTTACGAACAGCTTGGTGAAACACCCCAAGATGTTAGACATTTTATAACTAACACTGGTTAACAAGAGTCTAGTACTCATAATACTTATCACAGTATCATTCTCCTCTTTTCTTAAATGGGATTCAGACATTTCCAACAACCTGGTTGCCATGATACTTCTTAGCAAACACGCCTGGCAGTCTTCTCCGCCGAAAAAGGCCCAAGGGCAATATCTGAGAAGAGACTTAACGGTTCCATCATCTGTTCGGCTTAGTATTTGTGCAACAAAATTATGTATTGTAGATGTTATAGTAGATGATGATATTAACGGTGTGTGTGTCTTGGATACAATGTGGAAACGGTTAGAGATAAAGTCTGGTAGGTGTCGGTGCTGGAAAGCAAGTTCTTTTGCACACAATCAAAGACTGAGAAACAATACAATGACGACACACTGATATTGTTATTGACATGATCTGTATGGTTTTGGTACATAATATACATGTAAGCTCGGTGGACAATGTATATTGACTATCAATGCAATACGCAAGCCGTGTTTTTTCCTTTCACCTGAAACAGGTATTTATTCCAAACTTCAAACAGTTCATTTATACATTCTCGCTCTGATCACTTT
>OZ022582.1:9132911-9225411 GCA_963669155.1 Arbacia lixula | reverse complement strand
TGTCAGATTTCTTTCCACTGAATATCATACATAAATTGATAGAAAATGAAACTTTGGAATGAAGAAAAAGTCAACATCTTAAAGAGCACCTTCAAGGAGGACAGTTGAATTGAATGCAAGAAGAAAAAAACAAAAACGGATTGGAAACATTTTGAGAAAAAAACTCTTTTCCCCATCTATTTTAGTGATGTTTCTGTATTGGTTACATTCAAATGTATGTCCCCTTGGCGGGAAAATATAGGTTTTCCGCTCAAGTTTGACAGTTTGTAACTCAAAATCCTTAATCGAGCTTCGAATTTTAAAAGCTGCGGGAAATGCTGGTCCTCACCTTTTTCATTTTTTTTTCTCTATTGAAATGTTGGTTTTGGTGTCATGTTTACACGAAACGTAACAAATTATTCAACATTTGTAACATGATAATAAAAACACATTTCTATATTGATGAACACGCTTTGATCTTAATAACAAAGCGAAAGCATCGTCCTGTCCGGTATGAGAAAGTGGACCGCAATTTTTTATTTTTTATTGGACGGAATCACGATTTGGCCGTCACGCTGTATCGGCCTCTATATAGAGTACCGAAGTGGTGTCGTCATTATAAGCATGTTGTCAAGACAATTGGCTCTAAACGATTCGGTCCAGTGAGAGGTTTAGCGGTCCGATATTTTCTATCGGGCTAGTGCCAGGCGTTCCCAATTAGAGTCCGAGTTGTGATCACCGCTGCTTGCTCTATCCGCATTGCTTAGAACCAGTTGTCTTGACAATAATGCTCAAATGACGTCACACTTCGGTAATCTATACGGGCGATAATGATATGAATTTGAAACATAAAACCGTCAAATTAAAGCAGGAAAAAATATACTAATAAAGTTCCAGACGGTGAGCAATGAGCAGCAGCGGGGAACCACTTCCGCAGTTAAAGGGATAGGTCATCCTGAAATAAGTTGGTTACAATAAAAGCAGAAACATGAAAGAAACATATATGTAGCGTCACGTGCGAGGTGCTCTCCCACGTGCGCAGAATACTTCCATTTATTGCCTTTTTTTTTTTCTGTTTTTGACAATGGAATTATTTTTTTTCATACAGGGATGTGTGTAAAACGTATCTTTAATGATGTGTCAAATGCACAGGTAAAATAATGCACATCTCTTTGAGAAAATGCACATTTTCAAAATAAATTGTATATGTACAACATATGGGAGAGCACCTCGCACGTGCCGTCACAAAACCAACACTTTTAAAGATCACAACTTTCTTATAATTTGACGGATTTGTATCAAAATAATTACCATAATTATAGATGAATTAAGCATACATAGACCTAAGTGATCAGCAAGACTGTTAAGATCTGAAATATGAACTGTGTGGAAAGCAATTAAAAAGCTGAAGTATATACATGTTTCCAGACCTAAGATATTCAGTACGTAATCTGAATAAAGCAGTCGTTGCAACAGAGAAGAGCGTAAAAGTGAAAACACGGTAAATCAATACAACATAAAATCAGCATTACAATACCAGATTACGCATAGTTGCCAGGGCAACGGTCACCTTGAAATATACTGGTTGCCTCAGAAGATCAGTCACACAGAAGTGTGAGTTTATGCTGGTTAGAAATTTCAAAGAATGTACGTTTTAGTTAAGTTTTGTAACAATGTATCGATCCATATAAGTCATCGAATACTATCAAAATGTTATTGGAAGGGAATATCTATGTAATAAAAGTTTTATCCCCAGTTTTAAGGGGATTTTTGTATCACCTTTCCACAAGCTAATAAACCTTAATTGAGAGAGGTGATATCGATTTAGCGTTCATGTGGAATCTGCAATATGTTAGAAAAAGGGTATTTGATCAATTTACTCAGGTTACTTTCCAATAATCCTAATCAAATTTCACAAATCATAAACTTTGTATTCAGACAATATTGTTAAAAACAATTTTCATCTACAATTTTATCAGATTTGTATACTTTAGCTGATGTGAATAAAACATCATTGATAATCTGATTTAGCACCAGAAAGGGTCACCAGTTGTGCGTAAAGTTATTTTAAGCTTAAGAAAAGCTTGGTGAAACACCGTCAGGGGATGTTTCACCAAGTTATTCGTAAGTTACGAACGACTTTACGAACGACTGGTGATCCCTTATTGTGCGAAATGCAATACCACACTTTATTCATTGAGAATCTGATTTAGCACAAGAAGGGATAACCAGTCGTCGTTCGTAAAGTCGTTTGTAACTTACGAACAGCTTGGCGAAACACCCCCAGGCCTTATTAACCCCATTGGCATAGTATAGAGTTCAAAACAAAATCCTGTGAAACCAGGACACGTGATGATTCTACCATGATGACGTACTCCGAATCGTCATCACTACCTTCCCCTACCCTTAATTTGCTGTCAAGGTACAGACCAAGAAACTTATTAATCGAGTTTATCTGGGCTAACGGCCAATTCCATTAATTGATATCTCTCTTGGGATAGCAGTTGATGCGTGAGCTCTCTTCCTGCCAAGGACCATGAAGACACCATTATTACCCCCAGGCACTGCCTCAAACAAACCGTGTCCGGTACTTGTTTCACTCTCATTAGGGAATTAAATGGCCCGACCTAGCCATAACCGTTGATTACATTGAGGCTGGGTCAGCTTCATACACCCATGATTACACCAGGACAGCCCCTACATCGCCATAACGGAAATGATTGGTTAATTCCACGGTCCAATAACTGACATGATTTCAAACAATCACCAATCGAGATCCGAAACGAAAACCAATTATTCACAGTGTTGCCAAAGCCGCGATTTAGGCGCCAGATTGCGCTACTTTTGACTTCCGCGCCGCGATTTGTAAAGCCTTTTCGCTGCTTTGCTACTTTTTGGCGACCAATCATACATTTTTCACCTAGTATCATCATGCTGCAAGGCCTTGAAATTGTGATATTTCCGTTTGTACTACTAAGTTTTGCTAAAATTTTGCGACTTTTACGGTTTCTTACCGCTACATGGGCTGAGATTTGTTGGCAACACTGATTATTCAATGTTGCGATGATGTAAAAGTAAGTCTCCGTCATCAAAACGTTTCCCTAGTTCTGCGTCAGGTATTTAAAGTCCGGTACATACTGATGTTCGTGGCATTGGTTACGTCATTACCTATCATCCTACGCTGATGAAAACCTCGGGTAATCAAACGAAATATTTCTCTCAATCTGTCTAATGAGGGATGTGTGCTAGCTCCTACAGGTGCCTTCAGAAGTATTAACCGGCATTTCAATATAGGGGCGAGGGGTGGGGAGGGGATAGTAAAATGCTTTACCCACAAGGGCCGGGAGCTTATACAATGTCATGTCCGTCATATTATATTCGAATAACGCCTAGTACCGCTTAAAAACGTCATATCCAATATCAATATAATCACGTTTTTCCATTCTCGTCCGCATTATGAAATTCATGGGGCGACAGCGAGCCCACGAGTTGTCAGTTCACCTTCATAGAACATCAATCAATTAACTGCAGTAATAACTAATTCATTGACTGATGAATGAGATATCCACTCTTAACACAAACAAGAACAATCGCATCAATACACAACATAAACCTTCGAATTACGCATTTCAATACCACATCGTATCACTGAGAGTTCACACTACTTCCTAATGCACGCATGCACACGTACATTTTTTTTATTGTGAATTCATTCATATAAAATAACATGTCATTTTTGTTTACAAAGGTGCACTTTTTCCAACAAAATACAATTCTAGTACAATTCTATTACATCGCAAAATACAATTCTAATAAACCTTCATACATACGCAATTATAAAAATGCCAAAAAATAACCTTTACGCATAATTATGCAATGAATTAAATCAAATTAAACCCCATTAACCCCCCCCCCCCCCCCCCCCAGGACACACACACGCGCACACACACGCGCGCATTCACATTCACATACACATATATATACATACATGTACACAATAAATTTCTTTTTTTCTTTCCGTTTCTCTGCCTCTTTACCCGACCCCGTCTCTGTCTCTATAATATAGCTTTCTATCTCTCTCTTCTTCCATTGCACCATACCATTACCTAACCCCTGAGCTGCATTTATAACAGCCTTTTTTCCAAATCGTTTTGTATTCACTACACACATTCGTAGCAATTTTATATAAATTTTTGCTCGTTTGCCTAGAGAAAAAAAAATGGAGCACGTTCTCCATCCATCATCAGCACGAGTATGGAATAAGATACCCAACTGGTAAAAAAAAAATAGCCTAACAGAAATCCCTCCCCACCTTAATTGGGATTTATTAGTGCATTGAAGCATGGGGGAAGGCCAGCGGCTAAGACACTCATTGATAAAAGTTGGCCCTGTCTTATAAAGATTTGCGATTGATCAGAACTTGACTTGCGATTGATATCAATTAGGGATAAGGATTGGACAGGTGTTAATCAATTCACACTGATTACTACAAAAGGATACGTCTGCTAAAATATGGGTCTGTACCAAAGCTTAGTCTCAAACTCATTTTATCATATGGCCTGCTTCAAAACTCGGACTGGTAGAGATACTCCCGCTTTTTAAAGAACATTTAATTTTGAATCATAGGATTGCCTTCCAACAAGAGTTCCAACAAAATGTTTGATAACAGTCATATGGGAATGTGATCGCAGTTACATGTGTATTGCGATGGTCGTCCAACTAATATTGTAGACAAAATCAACCAAGAAAAAAAATCCGTAATTAACTCTCTACGGCTGCAAAATTGTTCGTTTATTGATTCTAAAGACCCGATTGCAATTCCCATCAGTATGATGGTTTTCATTTGGATTTGGATTAGTTTGCACAAAATCACCGTAAAGAGGGGGCCAAATATCACTCGTAGAAAATATTTGATGCATCTGTTTTTCCTTTTCAGACCAAATAATTAGGTAGAAATCAAATGACGGAATCCTTGTAGTTACAATATCGCACGATGGTCATTTTGCAAAGTGACCGCAACTCTCCTGGGTGAATTTTTTTTTAAAAAAAGACTTAATATCCAAGTTGTTTAGAATATACCAGACTACAAAAGTGCTAACTTAAAGTATGTTCTTGATTTAAAACAGACCAAAATGACAATAGAACAAAATGACAATCCACTCACACAAACTGTGTCGCTGGGTTATATTCATCAATTTATTCCATTTACCTTTCATCACCATATAATTTTCGTAAAAGCCTTCCATTATTAACTCGTATTTTGCCATTTGACCCTATTCTAACCGAACTTTTTGAGAGTAAGTTTTGATTGCGTGGGGGTATATAAGAAAAGCAGTCGTATTTTGTACACAAACCTATGCAAAATGTCACTTTTGATCATATTCTGGTCTGACGTGCGATTGCATATTCTAGCATAGCCGTTGAATGGAGTGTTCGATTTTTATTTCAGACTTTGTCTCAAAAGATGCGAGACACTTCATAAGAAAAAGTCGTGATAATACATTATCTTGTTTTTTTCTGTCTTCCTCTTTCTCATCTCTTGTTCTCAATTTCATTCTCTCTCTCCCTCTCTCTCTCTCCCTCTCTCTCTCTCTCTCTCTCTCTCTCTCTTGCTCTCCCTCCCTCTCTGTAACCCCCCCTCTTCCTCTCCCGTATACATGTATACTACACACACATACACACACACACACACACACACACACACACACACACACATACACACACATACACACAAACACATGTACACACATACATTACGAGTATACTTCAATAATGAAATACAATGAACACATTTGTGCTGACATCACCATCACCATATTTTATTTCTTTGTATTCGATATAAAAATTGATATAAAAAGCTCATTAAACCAGTTTTCAAACAAATCCCCAAAATTAACTGTACATAACGATATGAACTTCTCCTCTGCGCAAAGGAAAAGAAATCCCTGATTATGTCAGTGTATTTACAAGACGTAAACATTTAGCAGCTCCCTTCGGGAACATAAGACATTTACCCGAAAAAAAAAAGAAAAGAAAAAAGCTTTTTGTTTTTCTATTTCAGAGGAATTTGGCACATTATTTCAGAAGTCTAAAACTCACTCACGGACTACATTCACATGTTGGCTTCATAAACGAAAAATACCCTACGTTTAGTAACATACATATGCAATTTCACAGAAATTGTACACACATTGTATGTACTATTAATAGTAGATAATTCTGATCCGTCACCTTGTTGATATGTTAACATTGAAATTATGATATAGTGAAATATCATTTTATCAAACAAATCAGTGCACCATATCAAACCCACCACCCCAGGGAGTAAATATTTTCACATTTGTATTCAGCACAAGGGTAGCATTTCATAATAGTCATGAAACTCGGCAGGGATCAGCTATATACCCTAATGATAAGATGTATGACAGTTCAAAGTAATAGCTTCAAGAACTTTTTCAGGAAAAGTGAAAAACTATGAAAAAGTGAGGAAAAAAAAGCTTGTTTACATTTGGAACACAGCAACCACAGTCTATATTCATATACTGTATTGTAGTTCTTAAATGTCATGTATTTTACAACAAAAAATAACCTACTAATAAATACTATTTAGAAACTTTCGGTAACACCATGTGGTTGACCTGCATAGGTGCTACCCTGTTTTTAAATGTGTACATGACTGACAATTTCACGTTATCGCCCTGGTGTAAATGACCATGTAAACCGAAATGTCTGTTGTAAATGGTTAATTTTAATTTGACTTAATATTTATATTTAAAAGTCCAAGTTAATTCAGTACCGATATGTTTAAATTCACTGATAAAAAGCATGTCCAATTTAAATTGCCCTGATTGTACCATCATAAGAACATTTACAGAAAATACAATTTGCTGAAATAGGCATGATTAAATCGAAAGATTGTCTCTTTCTTCATATAAAACACATTCACTTACTCTGAAAATGACATTGGGTTAATAACATATTTTCCTTTAAATCATTACATGGTGGTATAAATATTGTCCAAAACAACTTATATATGTGAATTTGGATGAAGCATAATATTTTTAACACATCACTTTCAGAAATTTGGCATTGTTTTCTGCCTGGGTTGATGAAAATGCATTTTAGAATTGGCTTAGCGAACATGAAAAGGACATCCATACACAACAAAATGTTCACAATGACATGACCGAAGACAATTGCCTCTTTCCAATTGTAACCTACACTCACATACATTGATAATGCAACCTGATTTAAAAAGTTTTTTTTTTTATATGTATAGTACCTGATTTAAAAAGTTTACATTGGAATGATAACCTAATATCGAGTTGAACTGCATAAAAGTACCAAATTAAAGAAATACAACAGAAAAGTTTGAGAAGAAGTAAATATATCAGAGCAGGTGTAGATTTTTGAAAATCACGTTTATTAGCACCAAAGCCTGATCATTAATATTGTAAACTCTATCAACTCTATCAGTTTAATGTACAAACTTTTACATATAATACCCAGAATATGGCACCTATATCTTTCGATAGCAATATTAATGGAGTAAAGACAAAAGATATGGAAGTCCATGGAAGAAACTTACTGACAATTTCAAAATAAATTGAGATTTTCCTTGGTGAATCGAGACACATGATTTCATTTAATAATGTCAACATAATGTTTTTTTCCTCACCGTCGCTTTACAATGTGAGTGATTTTTGGAGGAGTGTTCGATTTCTTTATCTTTTTGTTTAGCTTCTTCATATTCCTAGCTCTACGTAGTCATATACACTGTACAGGCCATCTCAGACGGCACAATCCAATCAGTCATAGGTTTCTCATGGGATTAGTGCAAGAAGGCGATGTCACATACGCAGTCCTGTGCTCTTAGAACAGGAGAATCGTGACAAAATCGTTTCATCTGCAGTGGCCTTGATTCACCTATTTGGGAGTCCTTTAATGAAGTTCTACTAGAACTCTTTTATGTCTATATCTTGGTGAATAGCATAAGTCTGGCAGTTGAACATTACGCCGGCTCTATGCCACTATGTTCCTAATCTATTCTGGCAGTTATAGGTTTGTAGATATTTGCCTTGTGTAGGTGACGGCACCCTTGGTGAAACATGACATTATTTCAACAAACCAGTAGATATATTCACAAAGAAAAATATTTCAGGTGATAGCTATATATCATTGCCCTGGGCAGTAGTTAAACACATTTTTAAATGCACACCAAAGATTGATCATTCCCAATCTGTAAATCATGGGGGAAATTAAGCATTTACTGATATTGGTAAGGTTTACTTTTTAAACCTGACATCATGAAACCTGTGGTTAAATATGTTAATGATACCACTATCTATGATGTCTGTGATATCATAGGTATGCTTATTATTGTATTTTTAATCCAACCGTTGACATTGGTATAAATAGATGTAAAGTGGTTGCAATAAATGGAATATATATATATATATATTAACCTACACCCTGTGCAATATACCCTGAATTATACATGTACTTGAATTACACTTGTTTGCATTGCTAAATCAAACTGAGTCCAGTTCATTTTTTTCACTGCTGTAAATTCACTTTCCCCTTCAAAATCACACCATCTAGTTAACGCCCTTTTCATTTATAGACCTACATGCCGATAGAGTGAAAAACAGACTTCTGAACAAAATGGAAATGTAGGTTTGTTTTAGGCTACACTATCAATTCTCAAACATATGGAGCAGTTGTGGGTTCAACGAGGATTTCATTTACACCAACCCATGATGGCTGCGTTACAGCATACACAATTGCTCTTCCGATGTCATCCGGTTTCAAGAACTTACTTTTATCAGACTCCTGGTAATACGCTTTCATTGCCTATGAACATCAATGAGGGTAAAGAGATAAACAATGTAATTTACAATGTAATAAAATAATCTATCACTACTTTTGGTGAATGATTGGTCCCTGTCTGGCTCATGAAACACAATTCTGAATGCATGATTAATAATGAAAAGTATATACTGATAATTATTACACTTCAGATTTTTACACAGATAAGTAAATTGCTTTCACATTAATCTTATACCACACATTACTATCATTCTCAATATCTAAATACATTGTATAATCAAACCAAGTGAGAACTTTTTCATGAGACTGTACTTGGGTTCATATCAGTATTATGCAGTTCAAAATTACTCCAACTGACACCCAGAATAAAACACATTAATAACCCGAGTTCAGTTCTTATATGAAGTTATGTAACAGCCAGGTATTTAATGTGGTATTGAACTAGTCTGCATTGTTGTCTTCCCACATCTACCCTAATGTTCCTTGACTTTGAGAGAAAGACAAAGAACACACATTTTGGTTTTAAGGATATCTTTGCCATGAACACAATTGCTGGCCTTAACTTCAATTCAATTCAATGAAGGTTTATTAGCTTGAATTGTTGGCACCCTTACCTGAATTACATCTTGTCATTTACAATTTAAGAAACAGTGAAATCGTAGTAATATACACAAATAAGAGAACAAAATATATATAACATACAACATGTACCAACCTACAATGATATGTGAGAACTATCAGTTAATTATGGATGTTACCATCATCCCAACAAAAATTATAATGGCGGATTTCAAGACAAGGGAGTACAATATTCATGCAGGCAAAACTCACCTCCTCATCGATGGGCTCCCCACCGAAGTCGGATACAACATCGCCCGGCTGGATGGAAGTGACCCTGATCCCCTGATCTTTGACCTCCATTCTCAGTGACCGGGACACGCCCTCCACAAAGAACTTTGTTCCCGTGTAAACGGCCAACATCGGAAACGCCTGGATTGACACAAGGTGTGAGCAACAAGAGTAATGGCAAGGTACCATAATGGAGCTCAAATGTAATGGTCATTCCAACAGATCCATGAATTAGCTTATGTGTACCGTAGATACATGTCAATCCATGTGGATCACGGGGACATACTAACAAAAGATCTGACCTGCATTTAGCTCCTGACCAATCAAATCTCGCGTTACAAAACACTGCTTGGTGCGTGCGCAAGACTACAGTGCTGGGGGAAAAGGGCGTAAGATCCCACCACCCTGGTGTCCGCAACTTAAGAATCATCCATGGGAACACCGTGATGGTGACTGCAACGCACAAAATTAATCCATTCGGAGACCGTGACAGTGCCAATATCAACAGTCAAAACATTTTTGTAATAGACTAAGAAAACTCTAACATGTATAAATGGTTGAATGCAGAAAAAAGCACCTCAAGCCTGCTCTTTTTCATAAAAAGAAAAAAAGTAAAATCATGAAAATAGAAATCTCTTGCACTTTTCTTTGAAAAAACTTGGAAGAAATCACGCCTACAAACAATATCATATATGGGCAATTCCACAGATTTGGTTAATGTCATGTAACGTGAGTAACCAAAGCTTCTTTATTTCATATTCTGTTATAGTTTTGCAGAAATTATGTAAATAATTATTTAGGAAGCAAACAGTCCACCTCTCCATGACATGCAATCATATCATCAGCACAAAAACTTCTTGTTCAATTAAATAAAGAAGCTTTGGTTACTCACGTCACACAACTTTAACCATCCTGTGGAATTGCCCATATGAGTGTTAAATACAAGTTTATTTTGATAAACGACATGTACATGTATGTTACTTGCTCAACTATCATGTCATATTCTCATAGCCATACTTAACAAACATCAGCATTTTTAAAACTGGCAGCAGCAAATGAAGGATCAGTGTGCTAATGTATCCATGGCAACAAGTGCAATGCTGAGAGCTGATTGGCTGTCAGTGTCTCCATGACAGTTACAGGTCTTACCACTCTCCCTGCATCAGATGAGATGTTGATGATGTGGCCACTCTTCCTTGCCATCATTCCTGGCAGCACAGCTCCTATCCCGTTTAGCACTCCCTTGGGTATACATAAGGAGAGATGCACAGAGAGCTTTCAATGAAAACAGCTGTGCAATGAAGACTACAATGTGCTATCAATGAAAACACCTGTGCCATGAAGAATAGCAAATTCTGGTTGGAAAAGATTAAGACCAAGATAGCCCTTTTGCAGGTCAAAAAAAAATAAAACTTTGCAAAAATCACAGAAAAGGGAAGAAAAACCTGTATAAAAACTTCATTGAGAATACAATATCATTGTAGGTTGGTACAAAAGAACAGGAAACTGAATTTGAGTGGAATGACATTGATTGATAGATTGCGAGTAGGTTTTTTGGGAGTCATCCAAAACTTAGTGATTCCTGTAGCCTACGGACCAGAGACCGTAACAGTGCGAATCACGGCTCTGTGCTCTGCAGTGATACATTGAGGCAAGGGAAGAGCGATACACTGTGTGGCACCATATGGTTTATAAAAGCAGACTATGGGCGCTATGAAATGTAAACAAAGACGTTTTTGCACTTTTCCTAACGAGGTTCGTGAAGCTATGACTGTGAGATTTCATACACGTTATCATTAGGGTATACCAGTGATTCCTGCAGAGTTTCATGACCTTTGCAAATGGGCTACCCTTACAAGTTACAAGTTCCTTTGATTTAGCTCCTGAGTTGTCTTATCTGCATGCATGAGTACAATCTCAAAGACATTGTAAGAAAATTTCTGACAGTGCTGGAAGTTATAAAGGTCCTTTAAACTCTTGATGTACCTCTATCTCACACAAATCCCATAAAGTAGCATCTCATTTGGTACAAAAGAAAGAAAATGCATACTGCCTTCTGATAATACTATCTACATCACCAACCTAGGGTTGAAATGTAAATAAAACATCACATAATCTTATTATATTTGTTCTCTTCTTTTCTTTGCACTGCTAAGTCCCACTTCCCCCAAAACATCCAGATCATGATTCTCAACATCCGTCACTGCATTTATAATTGCTCTATCACCATAGAAACCTATAACGAACAGCTACATGTACAGTTTATTCATACTAAAATGTTAAACACACATCAACTATTGTTTAACCTGTTGCTCACAGTTAGATTTCCTGGCTTCATGAACTTTGGGTCCATGCAGGATGTTCATAATTTGTCAAGTAGCTGAAGTAACCAAAGTGGTGTGGCTTAATTGCGCTTAACTTGGAATTGGAAGTTTATTCATAAACTGTCGTCTATTGTCCGTTCAGCGCAGATTACGCAGGACGGCAGGAGTCACTCTGCTCAGTATCTGAGTGGAGGAAAGCCAGCCCGCAAATACACAGGCTCCTTAAAAGAAATGGGTTAATGCATTGCAGTTACGCCCGTAACTATCGTTTCAAGCAATGCTAAATACCAGAAGTAACAACTGCGGGTAGCTATAGCTGAACAATGTAACAATAAATATTCCTTTCAGCGATGAAAAGTTACACCTACATATAACAATTCTTTGCAGCGATGCCCTTGTTACAATTGCAGGTAGCTATAAAAAAATGTTAAGACATTATATGCGCAACTTTTGCCTATAGTTATGCAAAAATGGCAGGGCTTTAATAGCAGTGCCTAGAAAAATAGAAAACTATCATTTAAAAATCAAGGATACCTCTTTATGTTGGAACAATTGGTGATTTCGTGATGTATATATCGAGTACATTATTTGCATCAATCAAGTCAACATGCACTTCGATGTCATGGGACATTAATAGAAATGCAATTGTACTAAAATCAAGTACACAACAACTCAGAAGCAACATAAAAGCAACTTCTAAGGTAAATGTAAGAAGTACTAGTGGTTAAGATGACTAGATTCATAATCAATGAAGTGCCATGACCAGGGGCCTCATTTTAGCTCCATATCAGGATACTAGGAAAAAAATCATTATCACAGTGGTAAATCGTGAAAATTAAACTAAATTCAGACCCGGTGATGACAATGATTCTGTCACGAATCAAACACATCATCATCACTTTATCACCTCTGCTTTATGACAAGTGAATTGATATCAAAACATATGCCATGTGTCTCATATAAACTTTTTACACTTCATAAATTGTTTCACCTAGAGTTTGGTGAATAAGGGATACTTAAAATTCTGTAACAAAATATATAATGATAGGTAGAATATGAATTCAGTATAAATATTTTTGGTAAAATTTGTTCATTTATATCACATTTCCTTGAGAAGTACCAGTCTCTGAGACTAAGGACATCTATTTCTTCATTTAGTCCCAACAATAAGGAATTTAAAATTGAGTTATATTAAAATCACATTGCATCTAGGCAGGTGCTTACCAGGATTGATGTTCCAAACAAATATCATTCATGCATAAAAATCTAATAGCATATTGAAATCAGCCCTTTCTGTGTTAAGACTCTAATAACACGGATGCACAAACTAATCTTGACAAGAGCCATGCACACAGTGGCAAGATCGATGGGTCTTTCAACTGGTATCAGTTGATTCCAGTTTAATCCAAAAAATTCCAACTGGCTTAAACTGTTTTTTTGTTTGTTTTTTGACCCAGGTTTCTTTTAAAGGGAATATACTGTACTGGGAAGACAAAAAGGCCTTCAAAAAGGTGATCGTGAGCAATCTTCTTGCTATTGGTCTTAAATTTATGTATTGTCCCTTTTAGAAACTTGCTGAAGGTTATTTGCCCTCATATGATCCACATTTGGAGTACTTAGTTATTTAATCACAAATCCTTGAAATGTTCGGCCCAAACAATTTGAGGATTTGTTATTTAATCACTAATTACTCCAAATGTGGATAATTTTAGGGCAATTAACTTTCAGCAAGTTTCTAAAATGGATAACACATAAATTTAAGGCCATTGGCAAGAAGATTGCTCGCGATCACCATTTGAAAGCCTTTATGTCTTCTCAGTTGAGCTCCATACCTTACAGTTGACATCCACCATTTTCTCCCAGGCGTCTTCGTGCATGTTTTTCATGTACGTAAAGTATCCGACTCCAGCATTGTTAACCAGTATGTCAACTGGCCCCAGTTTCTCCTCCGTCTCCCTTATCAAATCCTTCACCTGAAAATGTTCATCAATAGAGAATGCAGCTAACACAAAGGGAAAAGCTTCATTACAATGATTGTCTTTTCTACAGCACTGTACCAGTATGAAGCCACCTGTAACAGATTGGATTATTACCCTGGCATTAGCAAAGCACCTGTATCAAGCACTAGAAGGTTAA
Source organism: Arbacia lixula (assembly GCA_963669155.1). Lineage (NCBI taxonomy): Eukaryota > Metazoa > Echinodermata > Echinoidea > Arbacioida > Arbaciidae > Arbacia > Arbacia lixula. The sequence goes on along the minus strand of OZ022582.1, from coordinate 9,211,294 downwards.
TCTAATGTATTTATATTGTATTGTATTATATGTATTTATATTATATTTTTTTTTCCTCAATAACATTTTGTCATATCACAGCACCGCTTCTAATTAGATAATGCAACTTCATATTTCCCATATGTTTATCCCATGGAAATGAGATTCAATTCTTGCTTGTGATTCCAGTGGATTATTGCTGGTAGAAAATTACCCCAGGTCAATTTCACTACTCACAGAGTAAAATGGGAATTCATTAGATAGTCAACCACATTTCATTCTATTATCATGCATATATGGCAACAGCTTTCCAGCTCAGAAAAGGTAGTGAAAAAACAATCCACTATGTGCATCTGCTTCTATTATTGTTCTGGGCACACTGTACAATGTCTTTACATCCATCATCCAACACAGCTTCATGAAAAAAATCCCAGTCAGCGGTCTAGCAGTATATGGATTGTCCAACCATGGTGTAATTACGAACTGGTCTATTTAGAAAGGGTGACAACTTTCTTCTGAATTCCTATGCAGAAGGTGCCATTTTGACTTGTGCACGCCTGTCTTGTTCCCCCATTACCAATCCAAATAAAAATGATGTGCCTCTCGCTCCATTGTAACTTCAATTTTGATGACTCACTTTTCCTCTCTGGTCTGTGACTTGTTGCAGCTTCTCCTGCTCCTAGCTGAGAGGTTACATATTTACCATCAGACTCCTATGCCTTATCCTAATCCACTGACCCACAAATTATCCACATAAATATGTACTTGTTGTCTCAATGTAACATCAGCCTTGACAGTTATTGCCCTTGCTGCATGGAATACAATCTTCTTCTTAACTTCTTCCCGCTACTCATCCTCCTAGCTGAGAGAGTACTTAGTGACCATCAGGCTTCAAATCCTAATCCTAACCCTAATCCTAATCCACGGACCCTCAACTAATCCATATGAATAAACACATACCTGTTGCCTCACAGTGACATCAGTCTTGACAATTATTGCCTTCCTTCCCTGGTCTGCAATCTTCTTCTGGACTTCTTTCAGCTTCTCCTCTCGCCTGGCAGCTAAACTCACCGATGCCCCCGCCCGAGCCAGCTCCTCTGCGATACCAATTCCAATCCCATTGGATGAGCCTGTCACCACGGCAACCTTGCCCTTCAATACATCTTAACAAAGAAAAATCATAAGACAACATATTAATTCATAACTTATATTGTGTAAACCTTGATGCAAGGTATAGTAATGATTAAGATTCCAAAATGCTTACAAATTCATTGCACAAGGGTGTGTTCTGCTATTATTACAGATTCCAGTCTCGCTTGACTTCCACAACTTTATCCTCCTGAGAGGATTCCTTTCCACAAGATCATGAAATAAAATGAGAATGGGATATGTGGAAACACAAACACATTTCATGTTTACCCTGCTGTTATCCCTTAGGCCTTACCTTAAGGAAATAGTTCATCATGAAGATAAGTTGGTTTCAATAAAAGCAGAACGAAGCATATGAGGGATGGTTTGACAGAAATCGGTCAAAGGAAAGGAAAGTTATCAGATTTTTAAGCTTTGATTTTATGACGTCACATGCGAGATGCTCTCCCATATGCTGTATACAGAATAATTTCATACATTGCTCTTTTTCTGTTTTTGATGATGGAATTATTTTTTTTTCATACAGGTATGTGTGAAAAAAACATATTTGTAACGATGTATCAAATGCCCAGGTAAGAGTATACATTATCTCTAGTCTTACTGGATGAGCTATTGATTTCATGTCGTCTTTTCAAATTACATATATTAACAATAAACATGTTCTGAGCTTCCGTGCCATTGTTCAAGTTGACACAAAAAGTGCAGACAGTTTAATGAGTCAAATTTTCTCTCAAAAGCTGAATGGAACAACTAACATTAAAGTGAGACAGCTCTGGTAAAAAGCGTGTACGTGCAACTGTATGAACAATAAAAAGGTAAACACCATCACTATGCACATGCACACTGTACACAATCTGCTAAACTTCTAATGTGTATTTGACTCAGGATTGTTTGTGCTAAAAATGCGGAGAACCCTCCACCACATGTGCAAGATGGCAAATGAAGTGCACAAAAAGAGTTAACAAGATTAGCAAATAGGACAGAAACTGACATAATATAAATCTCACCACTTTGAGCTGATGACGTGGCCATTGTTGAGACGGCTGTGTACTAAAGTTCCGATATAATAACTGTGAGTATAACCGTTACTTTGACGTCACTTGTACTATGTTGTTGTTGTTGTTGTTGTAGCTGATTGATTTTAGGCGCGTGTTCAATCACACCCGATTATGTACACGCCATTCTGGAACTTAAAGTTGAAGTCATTTTGCCTCAAGAGTCTGATACCCCTTTCAGTAACTCGCTGGCCCTGGCCAGGCCCACACCAGGCGCTGACCAAAGAATGAACGATAGCAGCTAGCTCCTGGCCCTGGCCGAAATCACTTGCACGGTCAAAGAAGAGAAAAAAAGTGAGCGACGAAACGATGAGTTACTGTGACACTTTGCCCTTGTGCCCGAGTTTTTGAATGGGTGATCGTAAAAGTGGCGCGGCTCTGCTATAGTGATGAACGCAATTTTGATCACTTGGCGCGGCTCTAGCTCTAAGTCTAGCTGCAATAGTTACTGAAAGCAATTTATATCGCTTGGTGCGGACTATTTTAGCGCAGGCCTGGTGAAGACCAAAAAATCATGAGTTACTGAAAGGGGTATGAGTGTTGCTTGGCCCTTGCTCGAGGTAAGTTGCTGAGTGAATGATGTCAAGAATCAATGCAATGCCAATGGTCTCAACTCGCCCTCACTCTAGCCCCGGGACTGCTCCCGCGCAGCTGCGTGAGCGGGCTGGTCGCAGTAAGCCCTCACTCATACTCACAGTCACACTCCGTCTGAATCTCGACATTTACTCACGCACACAGCTCACAGCGATGCATGGTCACTGACCTATACGAAAGTTGAAATGTTCTCACTTAATATTGCAATTGTTCTTTCTTGCCTCGGCGCACCTACCAGTACCTGTATCAATGTCGAAGTACCTGGAGATATTCAGCGCTCACGTGCAACTTGCACGTTCGATCGCGGACACAGTACAATGTGGATTGGCTGATAAGAAGAATGAATTGTCACGTGATCTATTTGTGATCACCTGACTTTCCAAAATCGCGTGTATCATACACTTTTTTATTTCGAAGCTAAGTCAACTAATCTAAATAGCCTATACTTTGGGGGGTTTTTTAATACACGAGCACGGAGCTCGATTGTTGTGATCATTCATTGTATCTTGTGGCTTTCCATATTGTAATAATTTTGAGAACTATAGGCCTGTAAATCTTATTGTAGAGAAGAAATATATTTTGGAAGAATTAACTCATTGTGCTACAAAGAAGGTATCCAAAGAGCGAGATATTGGGGATTACAAAAGGCCTATTATTTACGGCTTGACGGAAAGGCCTGGGTCTATGTGCGTTAAAGACTTAGTTGTAAAAGATTAATAAAGTAATATGTGTATAGTGACAGATCTAAAGCCGTTTAACAACCCCCCCCCCCCCCCCATATATCTTGGGGTCTCTCGTCTTTCTCTCTCTCCCTTTCTCTCTCTCTTTCTCTCTCTCTCTCTCTCTCTCTCTCTCTCTCTCTCTCTCTCTCTCTCTTATCAAATGGGGTATAATGGGGGGGGGGGGGGGATCCCCCCCCCCCCCCCGGCAAAAAGCTGGATCCGCCTCTCTACATTTGGAGATCGAAGCAATATGAAACAAAATTAATACTCGCATGTATACATGAAATTAAATATACAGATAATCTTACATGCAGAATGTATACATTAATCTACAGAATGTACATTAAATTCATCTGAAGTTATATAATAAGTTATAAGGGGGAACAAGCAGAAGCTTGTGGAGGTAGGTCCCCAGAAAAGAAAACAGCCTGTATTGAGACTCGAGAAAGGCAAGAATAGTTAAGATATTTTTTTTTATTATCTAATATCTAATATCTATCTATCGTAATTCCTGCTGTATCTAGACTTAGGTGTCTTCATGCATTGTGCAAAATTGCCTCCCTGGTGCATGATATAGGGTCAATCGAGAGTTACCATGATCAGGCCTACATATTGATTATTGTTTTCGGAGCAATTTTGTACTTTCTCAACAGGAAGGAAAGCTGCTCCCACCCCCCCCCCCCCCCACCCCCACCCCCCTACCCCTCTTTCTCACAAATCCTGGATCCGGCTCATTTCAATACATTTTCAATACGATTTTATCAATTTCGCTACTATTTATAGTATAGGTACATGTATTGATTAACATTGAATGGGAATTAAGGTATCCTAGCAGTTGTTTCAAGCGTGTAATGTTTGATGTACTATACATGTATTGGTATTCCATCCCGATTGGATCGATAATGAAGAACATGATATTATGTTGAATAAGACAAATTTTCCGTTTGTTTTTTTTAACACGGGAGCATAGTAAATTCAATTTCCTTATTTTGTATGCAAAATATTACATCTTTAACAGTAAATGTAAAAACAAATCGCTTGAGGATTTTTAAAATATGCTTAGAAATATTATGAAGATATTGAAAAGTACATTTATACCCGAAAATGCAAGTGTGCTATGTATGCAGAGAGATGGAGTTTTATTAGTTTATTTTAAGATAGTATATACATGCAAATTATCTTCTGTGTTCATTGAGATTGTTATTGTTTATATCTCCAGAATATTTGATTTATGCCTGTGTATCGTCTGGGATAGGAAAATCGAAGCTTTGTTTATGATTTTGTGTTTTCTTTACATGTTATGTATAGTACCTTCCACAAAGATGTCGTAATACCTGTGTGAGAAGGCCCATTGAGGTTAATGCCTGCATACAAACCCAGCTAGCTATGCCTACTGAGCATGGCCCTAAACAGGCCGGGTAGTCGATATCGATACCAAGCGCAAGCTCGATTTATAATTATCGATACACTGTACGAGCGTTTTTTAATACTGCGTTGATCGTCATGGCGGAAGAGAGTGTGTCTGAATATGTCGACAAATTCCGGCTTATTAATGAGCCTACCAACCATTGGGAAGCAAGGAAATTGTTCCTGACAAGAAATTGGGATGATTATCCAGAAATGCAGTTGGTTTCTCTCTCTATGGTGTGGGCAAACATGCAGTTTGATGGATGCAAGTGAGTATGAGTAGTGTAGCCTGAACGCGCCACACCGCACGACACAAGCGGCGTCGGCGTCGGCTTTCCCTCCTGGCAGTCAGCCCTACGTACAAAAGTACTTGTGCTTGCCACACGCCGGAGTCGTGGCCGGGTTCTGGCTTGGGCCGTGGCTACACCAGGGCAGGGGCAGGGATGTGTTATGATGTTAAGCAACTCTCTTTCTTTGAACCCATGCGTGGTCTCAGCATGTGCTTTTCAGGTGTTTTAATAATAACGAACAGGATTGCGTAGCAACACTGTCAGACTCAGAGTCAGAGAGAACAAACGCTAGTAATGTAGAGTTAGACAGTCAGGAATAACCGTCTCATTCGGCCATTCTGGGCATTCTTTTTATTCGAAATGACATTTTTGGACATACCCCCCGAATAGATAGATAGAATAGATAGGGTGTTCAGAGGAGCCAGATGCAGATGCAATCTCAGCGGAACCAACGTCCTACAGCTACAGAGACTGATTTTTTCGATCTAAATGTAGGCCGAGAGTCTTATTTCGCTTGTCCAGTTACTGAGTCTGAGAGTGAGTTAGTGTTGGATTTACCTTTACGGTTCTTACATCGCAATGCATGATGGGACGGAATTCTAGTAGTACGCTAGCGTTCAGCGATCGCTGCGGTCAGTGTTTACAACGCTCATGATGCTAGCCGCGGCTAGTGCGAAGTTCAATATTGTCACTTTCATGTTACAGATTTGATGTGGATCGGTTCCGACGCGATAATTTTCAGTCCCGTGTAAATCTGAATCATATTTTCACGATGAGAACTTTGATTTGTATTATTGTACTTTTTATTTATTTATTTAATTTCACACATCTTATCACAACACACACATCTTTGCACATATATTATAGTACTACCACCCGAGTCTTGACTACGTCTCGGAGGTCTCTATGCTTATTATTTTCTCAACAAACCCTTTAATGCTTTATAAATCCTTTTTAAGATACAATGTCAATAATACAAATAAAAAGTTCTTATCGTAAAAATGCAATTCGGATTTACTGAAAATTATCACGTCGGAACCAATCCACGTAATAAATCTGTAACATGAAAATGATGTTTTATTTTTAAACAATAACCGCAGCGATCAGTGAATGCTCATGTACTAGAATTCCGTCCCATAATGCCTTGTGATACAAGAACCGTAAAGGTACATATTGAGAGGAAAAGAGATGATCACATCAGTGAACAAAAATAAACAGTTTTTTCTGGTGAAATATCTCACCTCCCCTCAAATGCATGCAAACTGTTAATGAAAATACACAGCTTAAGATCTCAATATTGATAATGATTGAATCCCACATTTCCAGAAAAAAAATCTGGAAAGTGAAGAAATTTGTTAATTGTTTAAAAGTAAGAAAATATCTCTGTATGTGCATCTAACAATTATTTAGAAGAAAACTGAGTACAGGATCTTAAATGGTGTTGCTCTTTCTTGAAAATTGCAAAAAAAATATAAGAAACACAGCCTCAAGAGACAAAACAGGGACTTAAAGATATTTCTTTCCAAGTTGACAGCAGCTAAATGTCGGTGCTGAGCATTTGTAGTGATCGTAGAATGCTTTGGAAATTCATTAGCATGCTTTGGTATCCATACAGATGAATATTATTCTCGAGTTATTTTTCAGTAACAAAATCCTTAGTGAGTCACCATCCAGCAAAATGAGATCAACATTTCAGATTCGATGCAACAAGGAGGGAAATGGCTTTTAAAAACTTGTCGTTGGGTTTTCATTATCCTTAAAAGCAGAGCGAGTAGATTTTATTTGTTGTCCAGGCCAGGGCCAGGTTGTTTTCTGTGTTCAGAGACAGAGTCCAGTTTGAGTGGGATGAAATCTGTGATTTTATTTTTCATTAACTTTTTCGTCTTTTTTTAACATTAGGCAGGTTTGACTGCGGTTTTCAAAGATCGATATCTTGCCGTATTTATACAGCATGATAGCAGTAGCAACTGCGATCTTCCTAAACCACAGCAGTCCCAGTTTTGTGTGAAAATGTAACGTGTATACTGAATCAGTTATTTGCAATTTAGTGCATGGAAAAAAAAAGTTGAATCAGCCAGCTTTATTGCCACCATTTTCATTTCAGATCCATGAGGAGCCTTATTCCAATTTTCTAGTGCGACTTAAGAAATAAGATATGTACCAATATGTGAAGTGTGGTTTTATTTGCTCTGTATTGGCATAGGGAAAGGGAAGAAGCTGCAGTTTTTAAAAAAAAAAATATACCGCGGTTTAAAACCGCGGGTCCTTCCCTTTCCCTATGCCAATTCCTTTGAGCTGTCGTGTATGATCACAACATTTATTTTCATAGCAATGCCAAATCACTTTTATTTAAATCTCCAATTTTGGTTTCTCATTTGATCTGGTACAGATATAATCCGGATTTGATGGAGAGAGTAAGGGAGCTTGCAGCTGGTATAGAAGTGGTGGGACATTAACCAAAAAACCCTTCAGCGGCTGAAGGATATTATGGTTAATGTCCCACAGTTCAGCCTACATACTTGTATGCCGTACCTGTGGCTTTCAAGACATGACAAACAAATTCTACCTCAAATTCTGTCATAAGGGATTCCGGACCCCCAAACTTCCCCACCAAAATATGGATGACTCACAGCGATGTGAGACTGACACATTCAAATTTCCCAGTGACAGAGGACTGACACGAGTGTATCTTGTTTCATTTCTTGTTGAAGATACTCGGCAGAGCTCATGGAGAGGGTGGAGTCCATGGCAGCCGGAATCTTGTCTTCTGATATATTGAAGAGACCAGCAGTCCAAGACCAAGAATCTGACCACACTCACAACATAAAAAGGCACAAGCCAAGCAGTGATAACAAAGAAGCACCAATAACATTCCAGAGTGTATCCCACAAGCACGTGACAGCCACCAGTGTGAACGGGGCCACAGTTACAATTAGCCCAAGTACAACTCTGATCCCAGTTTATCCGTCGCAGCCAACCGCACAGCCTGACCAAGTTATAGTCGTCAAATTGAGGGAACTGTGTGCCAAATTCAAGGCACAGTATGTATCCAAGAAGAATGAGGATCAATCTAGAGATGTGCTTCTGCTCTTGCTCAGCAACCAAACTTATCCCCATGAAATCAAGTACAGGGAGTACAAGCAGAGTGGCGGTCCATGGAAGGCGTACTACATCATCTGTGATTCTGTTTGTGCAACCACTTGTGCGAGATCAAAAAAATTAGCGAGGCAAGATTTGATCACATTGCTGGCAAAGCTTTGGCGGGACCACAGGTCTTTCTCACTATGGAAGGCCTCATTACCAGAATCAGCCAATGTAGGATTCGGAAATGAAATGGTATACATGGACTACAAGGAGGTGGAATTACCGGTAGCCCAAAAGCCGAGTGCTACTGATGTCAGCACTGGGGGAGATGGAACCCAGAAAAAGCCTCACAAAGTCGTCACTGCAGACACGATCTTAGAGTCCCCCCCCCTCGATGTCCGAACACATGAGATCAATTGTACAGTGATAGAAGCTCCAGTGATTCCCAAGTTTGTACTATATGAATCTGCTGAAGGCACACAACCAGGGTACCACAATCCTGTTGCAAAGCTGGTTAATTCTACCTCCATGTGCAAATTGCCTATCAATTTTGATATGGAGGAGCTTGAAGTTGGTGACGCTGTGTACATCAAGTGTACTGTTCACATTTGTGGGGAGGAAGTTGGATTAGGATTAGGGTTCAACAAGCGTGACGCTAAGCACCTAGCATGTTCAAATGCTTCGAAGGCCCTCCGAAAGACCAATGCTACCCTGTGGAAGATTGCCGCAGAGAAGGAAAAGGTTGTTCACCGTGATGAGCTAACGGAAGGCTCTGCCAAAGTGGAGAGTCTTCCTGAATCGAATGTTGGACACAAGATGTTGAAGATGATGGGTTGGAAGGGTGAGGGTTCTGGTCTCGGTAAAACAGGGGAAGGGATCGCCAACCCCGTAGCTGCATCAGGGACCAACTCCATGGCTAAAGAGGGTCTGGGCTTCGACCTGGCCCAGCTGACAGACCCCAACACCAAGAGGTTGGACAAACGGCGGGTCTGGAACTTCCTCCAGGACTATGTCAGGTCAGACCGGGACGACGAGCTGGTCTTTGCCTGCGAGCTGAGTCTGGATGAGAGGAAGGAGCTGCACAATATGAGTCAGAAGCTGGGTCTGAAGAGCAAGTCTAGGGGCAAAGGGGACGACCGTTACTTAACCATAGGCAGAAAGTGGGACGTCACCCAGTTGGTTAAGGCAGTAGCTGCAAAGGGGGGAAGCATGGGTAATTACGAGCTTGTCGGTCCATCACAGTAGTATTTTCTCCATATCAATTCATGTACATGTTGTGACAGCATTGTTAAAGGGTTACTAAGTTAGAAAATAAAGTTCCCACTAATCTATGTAAAATTATCCACTAAAAAGAAATTTCACATTTGTTTGCCGCAATAAAGTCGCATTTTGATGAAAATTTGAAAAAATGCACATCTCCAGTGATGTCAGAGAAGTCGAAATGCCATAGATTGTACGGAAGTCAACAATAGCCCATTTTCGTAATGTATTCACAACTTTCCCCTGAACTGCATAGTAACGCGTTATTGCATTCACCTGTATCTTGTCATTCAGATTCAATGGATGGAATGCAATTTGAAGCTATTAGTTGTTGCTACTCGGACAAATCTCGGACAAGCTTTGGGGTTCCCATTGGTAACGTATTGTTTTAACGGCGTGAATGAAATATTTTATTCACGCCGTTGGCATTTATGGCATTTTGACTTCTCTTTCGTCCCTGGAGGCATGTGTTTTGACAAATTTTTGTCAAAATTTATTGCAGCAAACGAGTGTGAAATTCGTTTTTAGTGGATAATTTTACATAGATTATTGGGAACTTATTTTTCTAACTTAGTTACCCTTTAAACAAACATGCCTCATGAAATGCATGCTAAATGGGGTAGAATTTACCATGGTTGTTTCATACACAAAAAATACACAAAATGCACATTTCATTTGTGTTTATTACAGTACAGTACCATGAACTTGGAATTTGAACAGAGTACAGTGTAGCATAAATAGTTTGAGGTTGAGCTTTGGCTGCATAGGGTTGTTACCATCCTTTCGGACAAGATACATCTCCTCTGGAAAGTGTCCAAAAAGGGTAAAACATGTTCAGTTAACCTTGAAATCAAAGAAAGTTTGAGGGCTATTTTGGAATATTGAGTGTTGTTAAGTTAGGTCTGCACTGACTGAATAGATTATGAAATGGGAGAAGTCTGTGTTTCATATATCTTCCTGTTCTTAATTTCCTCATATTCAACTTGGCTGCAGCATGTAAATTTGTTACGACAATATTTATAATGAATTGCAAGCGTTTAAGTGTAATTCCTGCAGTTGCATTGAATTTCTTGTTTACAATACATAGTTATTAATACCTATCTGCTTGATTATGCAATGACTTTAGGAAACACAGTCCAGTACACTCCTGTTATAACGAGGTGCTCGGAACATTCAACATTGCCACATAATCTTGTTACTGCACTGTTACTGTGATTACTGCATACAGATTTGCACAAGTGTGATTCAAATTGGGACCAGGAGAATTGTTTAAAAGAAATGTTGAATCTGTGCTCATTATAGCAGGAGTAGACTGTATTGAAGTCAGTAGATTTATTACCTAAATACATGTATTGCTGGCTTGTGCATTGCAGGAACTTCTTTGCATGACAATTGATTGTTATGTGTTGCAAAGTCAAATTATTGTTTCTTCAGCAGTAGCAAATTGGTTTCTTCAAATTCTTGCAGCTGAAACAAAATTCAGAATCTTATAGATTGGTACATGTTTTCATAATGGCTGTTTAATGCAGGAATACCACTCACACTGGATTCTCAATACTCAACCTACACTTATGTTTTTTTTTATACCTGTATCAAAATTAAACTACGCCATTCATACCTACATGTCCAGATAAATACATGCAAATCATTTTTAAGCCCTGAATGTGATCATAAGGGGAAATTTTAGAATGTACAGGTGTGTACATCATGATTGAGGACTTTGCATCTGGAGACAATGGTAAATGTATCTTAAAAAAAAAGTGAGGTTTTGTTTGCTGGGGTTAATTTTCAAGTCTGATGTCATGTAAGGAATACATTGAACCATCCTGTGCATTATAGGTTGCATTCATGTGCCACTTTTTGCCTTAGAATCATGATTCAAAACACGTTTCTGCACAATCACGATTGCGTTCAGACGAAATCAAATATAAACGTGATTCAAATCACAAACATGAAAAGCGGAAAAAGGGGCGCTTTGAAAGACGTTTCTGCAGAATCATGTTCGAAAAAAGGTCGCATGAACGCAACTGTGATTTGAATCATGATTCTATGACGTCATTGTGTCGGCCTACTTCCGATGCTAGTCAAGCAGCCAACAGAGAAGTCAGAAGATGCGTGCGTATGAAAGTTGACTTATGCATCCTGGGTCACACTGCGATGCGCACTGGATTGGCCTGAATCCGAGGAAAAACGTAATTGGAGAGAAGGTTGTCTGAACGCTGATTCTGTCGGTATTGTGATTCATATTTGTGTTCATGATTCTGGCGATGGTCGCATGAAGGCAAAATGCATTTTTCACAGGGGCGTTTTATCTTTTTTCTTGAGAGTCATCAAATTTGAGCCCCTTTTTGTCACTGCCAATTTCATCTCTTGTAGATGCGTTTTTTTTTTAAATACATGTAAAATGTAATGATTCATTGAAATTTTGAATTGCAAAAAAAATTTACATGTACGTGCTCTGCTATTTTATGTGTGTGTTGTGTGTGTGTGTGTGTGTGTCATGTGAAAACTTGTACATTTTAAGGTGATTAAGCCCTTTTGCAAGCCTAGGTGGAAAAAATGTTTTATATACACCACTGGAAATGGATGGAAGAATCAATATACAGTTGTTCCTCATTCCCAAGGCATTTGTAAGGTATATTTTTGTTTGCATTTTTCCTGAGGTGTGTGGAAGTTACACTGTACAAGTACAATTGTGGACAGTAAATATAGTACAAAAACTAGTACAAAGACAAATCTATGAAACATAAAAAAGTGGGCACATCTTGGCCTTTTATTAACATATGATGCTTTACATAATACATGTACTGAAATTGTATGTTCTCTTGATCATAAAAGATGCACTTGTATAACAGTTGGTAACATTTAGAACAGAAAATCAATAAAAAGGCACATACATGTATCTAAAATGTTTCTAAACGGGTTCACTTCTCATCTCAATAAAAGTCTTTAGCAGCGTATGCACAATCTGTTGAGCTGCACTGTGTATACTTGTATTCTTCTCTTAATAGATGGAAATGTTAGTGTATCAATCACAAAACAAAAATATTTATGATAACCCAGACATGGCACAGTCAAGCCTACTCTATTCCACACGCAAACCATCAACATGATTGCTGATTTGCCTTTTCCCCAAAACAAAAGTCATGTCTAAGAATGCACATAAACATGTAATAGCTCCCAGATATCTGTGAGGGCACATATTTTTAAAGCAATATCTACCAAATCACTTACAGTACATCAACTGTATTGGCCCCCCTGCTGTCGTCTGCTCATGGCTGCTTTACAAAATCAGTGATTGATACATGTACCTGACTAAATGCCTTAATACATGAGATAAAAGTTTAAAATAGTGATAGATATATGAAACTGTTCATGATACTGAAATTGCATAGGTCTGGCGGTGGCAATAAAAAAATTGATATTACATGAAGACATTCCAACAATGATATAATGTGGCCTAATTTGGACAAATTTGGACCTCCAAATTTGTGTGTAGAGATAATTTGATAAGAACACAATGGTCATTGTGTATCACACCTGTTAATCCAATATCAACTATCTTCACAGTGTCATTAATAATGCATGATGCTCCTGGCAGAAGAGAGGTTGCTGGTTGGTAGGTGTAATGCACAATGACCAATGTGTTCTGAATTCATTGTATGATACAGACATTTTCAGATCCAAATTTGTCCAAAAGTGAAAATCTCATGAAATATTCCTATTATTACAAGAAAAGTTATTAATGAAATGTCACAAAACCTGTCTGTAAAAAAAATTGACATCCCTTGATTTTATGATATGTCAATTACAGCTGGATGTGAGTTGAAACTGATTTTTTATTATGTTTAAAAAATGTCAAAAGATTTTTTTAACTCCTAGTAGAATTGATTGATCGATCTGTTAGAGCTGGTGACTCATGAATATAAAGAAGCAAGAGAAAGGAAGCCTTGGGTATTGGTTCCTAAGCATCAAGTAATTATCAAAAGCCAAGCGGTAGCCTGGTGGATCGTGTCGCTGCACGGCAAACAGTTCATGTATGTTCAAGTCCTCAAATGGATTTCTTTCTCTCTGCTTATTTTTTTTAATACATCAATCAATCAATCTTATTACTATGTGCCGTAACCACAAAACAACGAATGTAACAATGTTTTGCTTCATTGGCAGAATGAACAAAATCCTGTTATGACACACAAGAGCTTTACTCGAGGTAGCGGATAGTAGTGAAATAGATTACTGGACACAAAATCAATGGAGTGTTGTTCAGCCACCACCATGGGTCCCATACTAATTTGTTTTTGGATTCCATGAAGTAATCATCGAAAAATGATTCAAATCATTGAATTTAGACAAAGTCCAGACCCAGGTGATGATGGCAGAACATTTTTCACATGATTACAGCCCATATTCATTTCCATCTCTGCCCCTTACCATTTTTTTTGTACAGTCAAATGTAGTCTAAGTTTAACAGACATTTGTTACTTTGGTTTATCACATTAGCTATAACATCACAAAGGGAGTAGTTTTCACAAGCATTTTGCAATGTTTTTCTCAACCCATCAATAAGAACTTTTTCCATTTGATGGTCTTTTCTCGACAAATTCATAAATAACATGTGAAATTAGAATTAATTGTCGTAATGATACATGTACTTTTTTTATATAAAAGTGTTCAAAAATCAAGAAAATAAAATAACATACAACAGTTACAGATAATAATTTGAGATTTTGCTTCTAAATGATAGTAGTCTGTTGTTTATGTAGTTTGATTTGCCTTCATAAATATCGCAAAGGGCAGAAAATTGGCCCATTCTATTTCAGTGGGTAGAAAACAAGTAAAACAAAATCAATTTTAAGGCACAATTAAAGGGCATAAACTGCACCGGGAAGACAAAAAGCCTTCAAAAGGGTGATCGTGAGCAATCTTCTTACCAATGGTCTTAAATTCATGTATTGTCCATTTTAGAAACCTGCTGAAAGTTGTTTGCCCTCAACTGATCCACATTTGGAGTAATGAGCGATTAAACCACAAATCCTCAAATTGTTCGGGCCTAACATTTCGAGGAATTTGAGCATTTTGAGGATTACTCCAAATGTGGATCACTTGAGGGCAAATAGCTTTCAGCAAGTTTCTAAAATGGACAAAACATGCATTTAAGACCATTGGCAAGAAGATTGCTCATGATCGCCTTTTTGAAGACTATTGGTCTTCCCTGTACAGTATATGCCCTTTAAATTGAATTCAATAGCACTTATTTAACTTTTTAGAACGTGACAAATGGTAAGTCACATGTTTAAATGATGTTCCAGAATGGTGAACTACAAGGTGTAGTAGTACAACTTCATTTTGTTTGCACCACTAAAACATAATTTTTGTTTTGCAAAAGTCAACACTAACAAACTTTCTCAATAGACCAGTTCGTAATTACACCATGGTCAGACAATCCACTGAATAAACACTACTAGACTGCTCACTGAGATTTTTTTCATGAAGCTGTCTTGGAGAATGGATGTAAAGGAATTTTACAGTATGGCGCCCGGAACAACAATAGAAGCAGGTGCACATGGTGGAATGTTCTTGCACTTCTCAGAGCTGAGTAGCTGTTGCCATATTTTCATGATAATAAATTGAAATGCGGTCGACTATTTCCATTTTACTCTGTGAGGAGTGAAATTGACCTGGGGTCATTTTCTACCAGCAATAATCTGCTCATGCGCAAATTGCAATTACAAAGTGGCCTATAAAATTAAAAAATGTGTCCATATTAACAAAGTTATTTCCCAGTCCTAGTTTCTATTCGCTACATGCAATTTCTTCTTGTTCGGACAGGTATATGATAAGAAAATAAAAAGCTAGAAACACAGCAATTTACATTGAAGGACATGGCAGATAATTTCAGGAAGATCAGACATTTAAAAGGAAAGTAAAACTTTTTAAAATGATTCTTTCTCAAATGTGTTTATCTGACTTTTTTGATTTTACAGGTATGAACTTGTTAATGTGTTTATTCTCCATTGTTGATACTTTCTTACTTATAAGTAGGTTTTACTGTAAATACATTGCATTGATATATAAAAGCTTTGGCTAAAAATTTATATAAACAAAACAGTAATATAAAAATCAAGGTAGCTTGAACAATTTGTACAATATACATGTAATAGGCAGTTGGGAAGAATGGAACAGTTAACAAGTAAGTGGCAAACTTTGTATACACATTTAAAATCAAATAAGTGTTGTTGGAGATATTTTCTTCCTTTTTTTCAAGCTCATTTGCTGCAACACTGTATTGTATCTGGAACAGTGCGTCCTTGACCTGCAGTCTGCAAAATTTCAGTTCAGACATTGGTTCCTGGAAGGTTATCTTTACCCAGGATTTCCTCATCTGTCCTTTTTCCCTGGGTATACTGCAGTTTTCCACACAGCATATAAGAGAAAGTCGTCCAGTGATGCACCATGCAGCCACATTCCGAAATTGTTTGCAGTAATTTTCGCTTCCGGTCTTGTGCATTAGTATATGAGACCAAACCGGATTGAAAGCCAGTGAATCAATACTCCCTGCTACATCATACACATTACACCCGATCCTCGGATAGGGCGTTAAATGGAGGTCCTTTATTTAGGAGACCTACACTCTATGCACGTCAAAGACCCCACTGCACTTCATGATTAGCCCATTGCTCACAGTTAGAGTTTAGGGCATTGTGAACCCTGGTCCAATTGGGATGTCAAATTTGCCATGGAACTGCAGTAACCAATGGAGTGTGGCTTAATTGCACCCTATAGGGAATATCAAGTTTATTCATACATGAAGCCTGTCATCTATTGTCCGTACAGCAGATTATGCAAGAGTCGCACTGCTCAGTCATGTACTATGATCTGTAAAAATCTGATAAAGAATTGCAATTGATCACAACTTGACTTGCAATTGATAATCAATCTTAACTCTTTGAATAAGAGATTACATTAGAGCAGAAAGGACTTGAGGTCAAATCAGGTCAATCGCAACTCTTCATAAGACAAGGCCTAGGTGACCAGTTTGGTAATAAGGCCATATTGTACCATCACTCCTTCTTCAGCTAGATGGCCCTCTGCGACAGAAAGGCACTACCCGGAGCAATGGGGAGACTGTCAGGGGCCGAGTCCATTTCCTCCATGCTCGGAAAGTCGACTTGCACCGAGAGGCCTCGCCCCCGCCCTCTGTGGGTCCGGTTCTGAAACGGCTGCTGTGGAATCATATGAGACACAAAGACATACATACATGTAGATGCTAATAATTTTTCACACCATAGGGCCCGTTGCATAAAACTTACCATTGATGGCAACTTCTATGTAAACCTTGAATTCAATTGGCTGTTGAGTGGTGTAGCTTTGGCAGCTACCATTGATGGCAGAGGAATTTAATGCAACGTGGCCCAGATCTTTCTAATGGATCAATCAGTTGGCATCATATAATATAATACAGGTAATGTTGGTCAAGCTGACTAACTGGTGTTTATTATAATTCTGTACATTTCAGCATTAATTTCATAGATAACGTTTTAAAGTTTGGTTACCCGACACTAGAATGTGGAAACATAATGGCATTCAAAAACAGTCAATGGGGAAAGCTAATTTGGCAGCTTTCTACAGGTTTCATTGTAAAAAGGCATACTACTGTGGGATTTAGTAGACATCATTTAACCAAACAATAAGCACAAATCT
Organism: Arbacia lixula; assembly: GCA_963669155.1. NCBI lineage: Eukaryota > Metazoa > Echinodermata > Echinoidea > Arbacioida > Arbaciidae > Arbacia > Arbacia lixula. The sequence continues at coordinate 9,194,053 of OZ022582.1, read as the reverse complement.
GAAGGGAATGTGCAATAGTGCTATTAAGGCGATGGGGTCTATCATCACAAGTCCTGTTTTAGGATGGCTAAAGTCAGTCTACCGGTAGTTACCTACAAATCCTTGCACTAACAAAGAAGACGAATGCATTTTAATGCTGTATTTGAACTCTATTTTACTGCCAAGTTTTGTTTTTCAGAATCTTGATCTCAATGGTTCTTTTGTGGTTCATGTAAAGCTTGAAGGAATCTGGGTTTTTTTCTGCAAAATAGGTGAACTACCTTAACCCTCTTAGTCTCAAGCCAAGAAAAGAACTATGGAGTTGTTATACATTTACTGAGACCATGGTACTGAGAGGGTTACAGCATGGATTGTACAGTTGTGTACACACATGAGCCGGTCTCTCGCTGATGACTCTGGTGTGATGTTTGATCAGCGACGCCCTCCCTCTTCCCATCATGGCGGGGGAGCCCCTTCCGTCTACACCTCCTCTCATTGGACTCCGCTGTTCTGGGCCTGGACTAAAAGCTGGTCTAGAAGTTGGTCCTAGAGAAGAACAATGGAAGTGCACAGGGACATATGTTTTAAAGATGGCCCGTCCCTTTTACAAACATCTCCAAACTTCATGAAAGTTTGCAGATATTTTATCTTTGGAATACCAACTGTGACATTTTAAGGTTAGTGGTACTATAATTCCCATAGAATAAATGAAAATCTAACTAGTTTTCACTGAAATATGACTATTTTCGTAGTACGAAAACAGAAAGCTCGATCAATTATCAAAGATTTTTTTCCTCAAAACCGAATATTACGCTTTGTCAATTCCAGGGAATGGTTATATAGCCACTCTCTCTAAAATGATGACAAAGTCAGGGAACTTATAGAATTATGTCTGCAAAAGGGACGGACTACCTTTAAAGGTCTACACCTTTTTCTTATTGGACTACACCCATCTGGGCCTGGACCACAGCCTGTTCTAGAAGTTAGTCCTAGAAGGGATTCATAGAACAATACAAGTACACAGGGATGTAGGTTTTAAAGGTCTACACCTCCTCTCATTTGACTATGTCCTTCTGGTCCTGGACCAAAACCTGGTCTAGAAGTTCGCCCTAGTAGGGACAAATAGAACAATACAAGAACACAGGAATATAGTCTTTAAAGGTCTACAGAAATCCACAGTATATCTTGACAATATATCTTAATGTTACAAGTGCAAACCCAACTAATAGTTGTGAAAATCATTGAAAATCAACACATTTATCATTACATACTTAACACCTATAGGTACAAACATAAAATTTGCTCAATCATGTCATTCAGAAATTCAGATGCATGAATATGATTTGAAAAGGGAAAGGCAAGGTAAATTATTTTGGCTATGACAACAAGACTGAAGGATACCAAAATATTGAAAATTACAACCAGTGTCATGTTGCATATACCTCTACAATGATTGCAACTTTTAACTCTGAAAATATAATGCTCAATATTGATTGGTTGTTCACTTGGTACTTACCACTGATTTAAAATACTTGATACAACTATACCATTGACTTTAAATTAAACCCATAATCTCATTGGGTGTTCACTTTTAAGCCCCAAAATAACACTATGTCCACATAATGAAGACTATTAAAGCACTTTAGAGTTCCAGATGCAAAATTAAACAACCCCCTCAAAAAATATAGAAAATATCAATGAATAAATAAATGAATACATAAATAAGAATGATAGTATTTAGCAAAGTACAAGCTACTCAAATTACAATATGAATTTACATTGTAGATGTTTCAAGTGTTTACCTTGTTTATGTTGTGAAGGATATCTCATCTTGTCACTGTTGCTATCACTGACATTCTCACTGATGGTGTCACTATTATCATCACTGTCATCATCCTCATCTTTATTGAAGTTCTGTCCGCTTGCCAAAGCTCTACCAATTGCCTTCAGTCCCCTCTTTGCACCAAGTTTGATTTCTTTGTCCGTCTTTTTCCTGCCTGATAGCGCGTCCGCATAGGAAGATTGAGTAGGAAGCGGTCGATGGGTCTGATCAGGAAGTGGCTGGGATGCACCTGTTTGCGTTGTGTCCTTTAGGGTAGGGTCAGAGTGCTTCATGTTCGCAAGGGTGTTTGGCATTGTGTAGGGCTGGCGGAGTTTGACGGGGGCAGTTCTGGACGGACATAGCTCCTTAGGGCTTCCTCCACTCCGATCGGCCCTCACAGACAGGCCGTCTACCCCCCTGTCCAGTTCGCTGCAGTCTGAATGATTACTGGACGCTCTCTGCGCCCTAGATTGTCCGACAACCTGATCCTGACCTTGTGAAACCTTGGCATTCTCCATTGGCCCCAGCAGGTCATCGCCGCCTTCACTACCCATCCCTGACTTGGCATGAGCGTGATCTACCCTTGGAGGGCTCTGTTCTTCCTCCTTATTCCTGTGTTTCTCCTCAACATGCGGATACAGTCTTTGGTCATAACCATGTCTATGCTGATCTGGAACGACCGACCCAAGAATTTCCCCTTCGGCGATTCTCTCCCTTTCCTCTTTGGCCGCCAGGGCCTCCCTGAGGGTCACGGCTTTGACCTGCGTCTTAGCGTACCTATGCTGCCACAGGTGGTGGTCCCGGACATCAGCAAAGGGCTCGTCATCCGGGTCCTGGGAGCCATCACTAGACCCAACCTCCTCACCCTGATCCTCCTCCTGGGTGTTGATGTTCAGTGTTAACGGCTGCCTCGGAGGGTGCTGCCTGATAGGTCTCGCTACGAAGATTAAAGAATAAATGACAACAATAAAAGCATGTACATCAATCATTCTCTCTGAAACACACTCAAAAGCACGTCTACTCTGCCACTTCCACTTAGTTTCCATGCTGAGAGGAAACAGAAGAATTCTGTTACTTGAACAAAAGAGCAACACTACTTAGAAACGATTTTCAAAATTGCACTGTCTATCTCAGAAGAGCCCTCATGGGTGACTCTATGTATAGCAAAAAATTATGGATGATGAACTCTATGGGCTCCTCATCAGTGACATATTGAGCTATATTCATGCCTTATACATTATTATGTACTTTAAACTCATTGCCACTCATAACATCTTTTAATAATATTTGTGTCTTTTATCACAAAATGTGCTTAACAGCTGAGAACTCAAATTTCCTGTGCTCCCTTTAGTTTTTAAAAGGGTTCAGCATAAAAAAACAAAACCACCAAATGTTTCTGTGAAGTTGAAAATTACCTGTTTATCCAGGATCATATTCACATATGAATTCACACATCATCAAGGGCAGGCTTACTACTTCTGATCATATCACATTTGTTACATTTTAATCCTTGCGTAACAAAAAGGATTCTACCTGTCAATCCTTTGTTTGCCATCTGGGACTGCCTGGGTGGTGTAACATTAGCCTTCTCCACTGGCGCGTTCGTCTTCCTCGCCTCAGTCCCACATGCTATCATCTGGTGCTGGGAGTGGGCTCCTCCCTCAGGGACGACACTTCCCCTTCCCCTTCCCCTGCCTCTGCCCCTGTATTCTCCACCACCAACACCCTCACCGGCTGGGTCCGGGGCTCTTGGCAGCTTGGACGTGTCGTTCATCTTTGGCATGTTTTGTTGACCAGTGATGCCACACTGCTGCACCCTCTGATGCAGGTTAGTTGTTAGCTCTCTCGGAACAAATGCCGCTCTCGCAGAAATCTGTCCATAGCAAGTAAAATTGAAGAGGAATTTTAAAAGGAACTCTAAATTAAACTGTTATGCAGGGAAAAAATACATGGGGCTCAAGGGTGATTCTGCTCCCAAAATGCTTAGAACAGCCCTGGAAAAATTAAAAAGCCCCCAAAATTTCCAAAGACACAATGTAAAATTGTAGCCAAATCGGCCAATGCGCTCAATAAGAAGCCCCCGAAAATGTTGAATTGATTTTTTCCCTGCTGCTTTGTCACTTTAACATATGAAGAGATTGTTAATGAACTCACTGGGAACAAATGCAGCTCTGGTAGAAATATATCTACATTACATTTCATTGGTAGAAAGGGATTTTTAATTAAAACTCCATGAACTATGAAACTGTAAAGTATGAAGAGAAGGTTCGCTGTTCTCTGACAAGGAGTTAGCAAGGAGCACAATCTTGTCAGAAATATGGCCACATCACATGAAATTTTGGGGGAATTAAAAAGACAACCATAAAGCAGAGTCCTGTGTCACTGAAAAGAAGGAAGAGACTGTTACTCAGCTCTACGACAAAGAGTATAGACATCTGTCCACATATAAAATTGATCAAAAGAGATGAAAAAGAGCACTGTGAAGCATGAAGAGAGTGATAATCGGCTTGCTGTGAATAAAATAGCTCTGACATAAAAAAAACCTGTCCACATCATATGCAATGGATGAGAAGGAATTAAACAGGCAACCCTCAATCACTGCAAAGTATAAAGATGAAGTATTCATCAACACTCTGGCAAGAAAGCAACACCTTGTCAGAAATTTGTCCACATCACATAAAAGGAGAAACTCATCGGGCACACCCTAGTTCAAACTACGATGTCACTTCCACATATGAAGAGTGTGTTAATAATTCCTCTGGCAAGGAGCTGCCACGGCACACAACCTAGTCAGAACTCTGTCTGTATCATATACATGTATTATACAGGGAGGAATAAGAAGCACCACACTGTTTCAAATGTCAAATTCAAAAGTAGTTAGTGTTACAAGTTATGATGACAAACAGAGGATGTGAACATGAGCCCTGTTTGCAGGCCTGGGGGAGACCTTACAAGGAGCCAAGGAATCATGTTGTAACATGTTAGTCACATTTCTTCCAGCCTCCCCTCTTGCTTAAAGGAATAGTTCACCCTGAAATTAACTTGGTTTTAATAATGCAAAGACATGAAAGAAACATATTAGTGACAGTTTGATGAAAATCCGTGAAAGGATAAGAGAGTTATGACCTTTTCAAATGTTGATTTTGTGGCATCAGGTGCGAGGTGCTTTCTTTCTCTCTCTCTCTCTCGTGTGTTGTGTACAATTTCTTTCTGAAAATGTGCATTTTCTCAAAAAGATAATTTTACCTGTGCATTCAATACATCATTAGAAATATTTTTTGTAATGATTACCTGTATTCCAATGTCAAAAACAGAAAACGAGCATGTATGAAATTATACTGAACACAACATATGGGAGAGCAACCCGCACGTGACATCACAAAATTGAAAGTTTTAAAGATCATATCTTTTGACGGATTTTCGTCAAACCTTCACTAAAATGTTTCTTTCATGTTTCTGCTTTTATTATTTACTCATCTTCAGGGTGAATTATCTCTTTAACCCCTTATGTGCCAGACGAAATTCCCCTTTGGCTGATTTGTGTGTATAACTGGAGCACAAATATGGGTGTGGAAATTAAAGGGAAAGTCCACCCTGAAGTTAAGTTGGTTTTAATAAAATCAAAAACCTGAAAGAAATATATTAGTGCAGGTTTAACAAAAAGGACAAAAAAAGGGATCATTCTTAATTTTGTGACATCAGGTGCAAGACACTCTCTCATATGTTGTGTACTATTTTCCCCATGAATTTCCCTTTTTCTGTTTTTTGATGAAGGAATAAGTCTTTTTCATACAGGTATGTGCGTAAAAATATGTGTCTAATCAGACCCAAGATGAATATACTGACCCATGCTTTGCATTGACGGTTATATCTTGAAGAAAATGAAGCATTCACGTGGGCTTTTTTCTTATTTTTTTTCAGTTGCTAACTTTGACCTCCCTTTCTACTTCTTAGTTGCAATAGGCCTCCTTGCTCATTACAATTTTTTTCTCAAAATTGACATGGATGAACGAACCTTTTTGGGGTCCACCTCCAGTTTGTCTCGCTCTGTGGCGAGGTAGATATCAATGGCGCAGGTGAATTCTGCCATCAGCTGCTCATGGATGGCTTCCTGTAGCCGCAATAGATAGACAGTATCCAGCAGGGCGCAGCGTACAGCAATGGGCGATAGGGGGCGCTCTAACCATCTCGCCTCATTCTCCTGGGAGGGGGACAAATGGTTCGAGGGAACAATTTACTACAACAGATAAAATCATTTCAGTTTGCATTTAAAGATGTTTCTTTAATGAGCCCGCATGTATGTGGGCTGGCTTTTTTTCCCTCAGAAAAAAATGTGCGACTCTCATACATTCTGTTGTTTAGACAATAGATGTCACGCTATGAATACGGTAAGCATTAAATACCTTAGTTTTCAACATTAAAAACCTTAGTTTTTTAATTGGAGTGATAGAGGGCGCTCTAAAATGCGAGTCGGGAGAAAAAGTTACTGCCTCACATTTGATCAGTAAGTACAATTTGCATGAAAAAATGTTCTCTCATCCACCATGTAAAAACACAGCTATACAGTCTTGAGTGAGTGACAGGGGGCGCTCTAACCATCTTGTCTCAAGACCGCCCAAGGGAGGCAAGAAATGTGGACTTCATGTACAGTTTATTTTAATACAGGTTTCGATAAGAAACATTGTTAATGGGAAACAAGAAATGCAGTCTTAATGGACAGGAGATCTTTCTATCCAGCTGGTCCCTAGAGCAGGTTTCAACTATACTCACGCTGATCTTTTCAGAGTTTTCATGGTGCATGGCAATGTCCTGAATGTTGATGTCAAGATACTCCAGCAGACACTGTGTCATGCCACACACATGTCTGGGGAAATCCCCCATGTACTGCCTCTTCCTGATCAGGATATCACCAACCTAGAGGGGCAAGATAAATAATAATAAATCATGGTAATAAAACATATATACTCTGATCACAGATGCTAACAATAATACATACGAGTCAAAGACAGTCTCTGGTTATAAAATGTTAATTAAAATGCTAGTGAAACACATACTGCCCTACTCTGACAAAAGGAAGCAAGTGACAAATCACTAAAATCGGGATTATTTTTATTCTTAGATTGTACCCAGCATTCCCTACACACAGACAAAATCTCGACAAGAAATATTCATCTTGCTGTGAGATATTCCATCTAATATGATGTGGTTTTGCACTGATGTCAATGCAAGTGAAAGACACATTTTTCTCATTTACAAGAAAAGTTTATTTTGTTAGTTGCTTCCTTTTGTCAGAGTAGGGCAGCATATATCCCATTGAGCACCCTTTTTTGTTTGCCTGCAGCTCAAGGAGGAAAATCTTTTTAACCAAAGAAAGAATGTGGTAGCAGAGGTAAAGACTATGGGACCCATAAAAAATAAAATCTTGTTCCACTAGGACCACATGCTCCCTTCTTGTTTGATTAAATGAAATTTGGATCCCAGTTTTAACAGTAGAATGGTTCTGCCATGTTTACAGCTCATAATCATTTCCACTTCTAACCCCAACCCTGTGTATATAACTTAAATGGAGAGAGATTTATATGTGCCAGTACTAACCTGTGTGTCACACACACTGTTCAGCAAAATGCCGTACTGGTGGTAGAGCAGGTCTGATATAAATCTGCAGTCATGGATGATCTACAAGTGAGGGGGCAGGAGGGGAGGATGATTTACAGAGAAGGGTAAGATAGACAGACAAAATAAAGAGAGGGGGAGAGAGAGGGAGAGGGAGGGGAGAAAGGGAAGGAGAGAGAGAGAGAGAGAGAGAGAGAGAGAGAGAGAGAGAGAGAGAGGAGAGAGAGGGAAAGTGGGAAAGATGGAAAAAGGGAGGGAGGGAGGAGAGAGAGAGAGAGAGAGAGAGAGAGAGAGGGAGGGAGAGAGAGAGAGAGGAGAGAATGAAGGAAAGAGAACATGGGAGAGAGAGAGAGATGGAATGAGACAGAGAAAGACAGATGGAGACAGAAACATGGGAAGGAAAAGAGAGAGATAGAGAGAGTATGTGAGTGAATGAGAAGGGGGTGAGAAAGAAACAAAGAAGAGGGGGAGAATGAAAGATTGCAAGATAAATAACATAATTTCTCACACTTTGTGAAATAGACTTAAATTATGCGATTTGATTCATAATCGATTTGTAACCATTTACATAAAATAAACCCAACTAGGCAATGAATATAAAACATTACATAATTTATCAATATCTCTTTGGTCCTGAGAACACTCATCATGCCTGTTAACACATTCCCCAAAGTGAGAAATAAACCTTGTGACTTTACCTTGGCAATACTTGTGGACTCCAAGATGGCAATAAAGTTTTTAGTAAACAGCGTTGGTAAGGCCAGGGCATCAAACATGTAAACTCTGTCCTCGCACAACACCTGAAAAATATCATGAAAACATGGATGTAAATATCTTTACAAAGTTTGTAAGAGATTGGAAAGTGCTTCTAAGGGATAACAGTAGTTACTACAACCTATGCAAGACTTGAAAAGAAGATTCATACTCCTTTTTAATGCGATGAGTTTGATTTTGCTCTTTCCAAAATTTGTTCTAGTTTGGGATTTTTTTATTTTCCATTCCACTGACATGTATGAAATTTATTTTGATGAGCTGGTCTGTAAACTACCTTGTTTATACAATAACTCAGCTGAGCGATAGATGGAAGTGACCAACCCAAAATGTATGCAAGGGTCAATAGGCGAGCAGGCTACATCTTATCAAGTTATTCAAGCTCTAGCTATTCATCCCGTTTTCATATCATTACATAATCCTCAAAAAGGATATAAATATGATTGGTATGATTTGATGATACCAAATTTCCCTTGTTATATTTAGGGTGTTGGTGTCAATATAATTTGGAGGTCATCTCTTCAGTGTCACTGCACAGATTTGCTGGTTATTCAGAAAAAAAAATTATACATCTTGGACAACAAATACAATTCATGACAGCTTGCACAGATTAATCTTATACTTGACACAAGAAGAATGAACAGGGAACATGTCACATATGAATTTATCTATGCAGTTTAAAGAGAAATGGATGAGTTTCATCTTACCAGGACCAAGGAGAGTTTTCCTCTTCTTCCCAGACGGGAACCTTTTAGGACCAGACCTATCGCAGTCTGCGCCTGCATATCATCAACCTAGGTAACAGATAGTAAACACATAGAGCTAGGTCATGACACAGATTTTGCATCAACTGTTTGAATGTAAACAAAAGATCATGCAGCCAATTAAATAATTATCTACAAATATAATTATTTATTTGTACTATTTATCCAGGGTAGCCCTTTCAGTCCTTAGTCACTCTTCAACCAGGGGGCCCTGCTTTGACATTATTTTTGACATTAAACACAACATTGTTTTCATAAATACAAACAAATAACATGTTTTACTCACAGCTTGATTGAAGGTGGCATCATGTTGGGTGATCAGAGTATAATTAGCTTGCTGGTTGCCCCCTGTAATAACAGTACAGGAACATGTCAGAACGCAAATTTATACGTGACCTAAGACATAGTAATATACAAGTGAAAGTAAGAAATTGTTGCACACCGGTTAACAAATAGACAGATACATGGATAGATGGATATATTGATAAGTAGATACATGATACAGATAGACAAATAAAAATATAATCTGTCATCAATATCTATAAATGTGATACCACATACATAATTTCAAATTGGCTTTGCATAACCATGCAAAGCCAACATAACCAACTCAAAATCTGTTTGTAATTGACCCCACTCTTTAACCACAACATAAAATTCACTTTTACATTAACAGTTTCAACCAAATTTACTTTCAGTGTAATAGAGACAACATAATTCTATACATTGTAATATTTCATATCAGGTTCTTTTACAGGTCAGTTTTACCCAATTTCATGAAACAGCATCTGAGTTGATCAATCACAAACCTACCTCTATTTTCTCTCCCACTGTACTCTGTTGGCTGTCCATGGTCCAAGCTATTGTCATTGAGCCTCATGCGATTTACTCCCTGCTGGACATCTTCAACGGCTGCCCCATAATTCTCAGATTCTGGGCTGTAAAACAGAAAGTTTTCTTGTCATTACTTGTCCTCTCTATTTACTCCTCCTCTGAAACTACACCTTCAATCTTGAGATAGATACATAGACAGACAGGTAAATAGATAAGATAGATAGATAGATATATTGAAAGATGTACATGCATACATAGATAAATAGACAGACAGATAGACAGACAGATATATAGATAGATAGATAGATAGATAGATAGATAGATAGATAGATAGATAGATAGATAGATAAATAAAAAGATAGATAAATATATATTTAGATAAATAAACACATAGATAGATAGATAGTTCTTGTTGATGAAGACATTATTTTTCTTTGTCACACCTACTGAAGAAAGGCTTCACTCACAGCTTCTAAAAACTAACTTTGATGTTAATACAATTATTTCATTATACTGCATAGTGATTTATGCACTCAAAAATACAGAATATACAGTTAGATGGGCTTGAATTCAAATATTTTTCTTTAATGAGGCGATGAATTAGTTAAACTTTAGTACCAATTCTGTAGGATTCCTGTCTCTTCTTGTGGTATGGTGACCTCTTCACTGAACGATGGGACCGGATGGTCATGCCAGGCTGAATTGGTAGAACGATCCTATGAGGAAAAACAAATTAAACAAACCTTATATTATTTCCAATTGTATCAATTTTTAAACAAACTTTTTCTTCAATATATACCATTGCAAATCATTAAAAAGATGACATGCCAAATACCCTACCTACATGAACAATTGAAGTAAATATAATACTGTATCTTTATTTATTCAAATTTTATTAACATGTAGTATATATACAGATTGATAAACAAGCTCAACATTTTGATTTGGAACTTGTCTTATGATACATTTATATTATTTCATGTTTCTAAAATTGTAATATAAAATATTGCCCAAACAAATTTTCACTGCTCTTTCATGGTCACTCAAGTTTAATTTATTGTTCAATATAAGCATTTGTTGATCGATTAGGTCAATCAGGTGTTTTAAGACATAACATTTACAATACATACTCACCTGTTGGTAAACATAATCATCAAACACTTCTTCCTCTTCTGCCTCTTGCTCATTGAAGCCAGCTGGTTTGAAGTTTGACCGCTTCTTCTCCGTAACCTTCTCTTCAACCCTCTCTTGCATAGCAGATTTATCCTCTGGTTCAAGCCCTGATGATGGAAGATCATTTTCCTGTACTACTTTCACTAAAAGTGTGTAAATGAAAGAGAGAAGAACTTATTAGAATTATTAAATAATGAAGTTCAAAAAATAAGACCAGGACCTTGTCTAAGAGTTGCGACTGATATCAAGTGTGACTCTGCAAGTTAGAGATAGCGGAGAAACACTACGGAAAAATCAGATTGACAGAAACTCTTTAAAAGACAGGGCCCTGGCCTGGTCTACTTTTCCTCTACATATTTCTCTGATGAATTGATTAATCAATCTTATTACTACGGAGTGTTCCAGAACAGTTTGATAACCAATTTGTTGCATGTAGTAAGTACAGTTGCATTTAAATCAGCTACCTCTATGTCAATGAGTATTTTTGACATGTAAACCCAATCCAGGTAAGAGTCGACTACATGTATACATTACAGTATTCTATACAGTGTAGTTGTACTGCTAGCATGATTATAAATGAGCTCTGTCACTGAAACAGTAATTTTGTGTGAAATGCCATTCCTGCATACTTAGAATTTCAATTTGGAGAAGATTGTTCTTTCTCCCATTTGTTACTAATTGCCTGCAACTGCGTGTAGATATTCATCTGAATGCCAACATAACCTTGGAGAAATAAAAATTACCCAGCTGTTGTAGTATTTCGTACTACAGCACAGACCAATTAACCTATGGTATACTTCAGGAAGATGGCTGACTTGAAACTTTATTTCTTATTAACTCTTGCTTTGTGGTAACAAATCACACTATGCAAGTAACAAAACACCAATTATCTTAAACAATGGACACCTACATGTATTGTTGTAAATACTCACAGTCATCAATTTCATTGCCATAGAAATTCAGCAGCCCCAAAAACTTCTGGCCAGATGGTAAAGCTTTAGCTATAAGAGCAGAAATTGAAAGGACATCAAACATTGTTAAATGTAGTGTAACAGGGCAGTTTGGTTATGTGTCATGGAAAGTTACTTTAAATTATGAGCTTTAGATACAAAATAATTCAATGATAATTGACATTACAGTTTTATACATATGCATTGTGTTTTACATAGTTTGGGTAATTGAAACATTTAAGAAAGTACTCATGTACATGTAGGTACACTGTAAGTCACCTGTAAACTTTTGAAAGATTTGGTCAATCACTGCTAGCTCTGTGATCTATGCATATATACAACATTTTTTTGTTCATGGTCATGCTAGAGACAAAAGAACAAAGGGAGAGTTGTGTTTGATCTTTTTATTAGTGCCCACAAGCTCACCCCTACCATGGATGTGCTACTGCTACTGGGTGGTGTATGTTTGCAGAATGATTTTTGTGCTAAAACTTTGCTGTACAAGCATGGTGCACTGAACAGGCATCAATAATGGTGTAAAATGTATCCAGTGAGAAATATAACAGTAGCCTAGGTCATTCTCCTTTGTCTTGAGGTTTCTATGAGTCATAGTTATGAATGAGATGCTAAGTTTGTCATTTATTGATATGCCCTGTTTAGTACATTGGAAGAACTTAGTAAAAAAAAATTAGTGTAATGTAAACCTACATGTAGGTAAAATATAAAAATAAATGAAATACAAATATTTATACTCCAGAGTCCAGAAGCAACTTTATATTCTTTCATCAGCAATGTAGAGTTGCTTCTGTTAATGCTTAAGTTTACTAATCAGGTACTACAGATACCACAATGAGCTGTAATATTTGAAGAAAGTGAAGCAAGTCTTATAAAAGTGGATATTACGAAGCCTTTATGACTTAACTTTTATTGTGCAAGCTCACAACAAGACACAACAACAACGTTCATGCAAACATACACATTTCTAAATACGCGGGACCGGAGTATTAATCTATACGCACATTTATTTCACACACTTATACGAATTTATCCCTTCAAAGTTCAGGTACCTTTTTCTATTGATATCAGCTTTGTGACAGGGTCTACTGAGTGAAAAGTTCCTTCATAAGTCCCCTCCCTCGTCGTTATTTGGATCCGTGCCCCCGCGTAGGTAGACATTTTCGATTTCGTATTTCGCAATAACACACAGTACGTACGCACGTATGTAGCACACGCGAACGGTATACTTATGCGGCGCGTATTACGCTTGTATAGCCGCGCGCAACTGGACAGTGTAGTCTTACATAATAACTCTTATACCCTGCTCCTGACCGCCGCGGCGGTATGTTATGTTTTCATAGTAGGCTACTTGATATCAGACAACTTAGATTTTGACTAATGGTTTATGGAATCACTCAATTTGTTAACCCGCTTGTGCGTTGTTTCGGGGAGGACTTAGCTTTTCGAGGATCGCCGAACCTTTGGCTGGGGGTCTTATATATCGAACCATTTTTCTCCTGGGCTTACAAAAGAAAATGTTGATGGGTTTCTCAATTTAGCTGGTGTGATGTAAAAAGAGCTTGCACTGTGTCAGGAGAGAAATTTATCTTTGATTTTTGCCAGTGAAGTGAAGAACTTGTTTGAATTGGTTAAAGATCTAGAGTTTTAAAGCTGTCCTAGAAAGCCACTAGGTCAAGCTGCAAGAAAGTGACTGTCTGGAAATTCACATTAAATGAGACAAAGTAAAAGTAAAAGAATAACCTGGCATAGCAACAGCATGTCTTGATCAGTAAAATTCAGACTGGATAGTCACATGAAATGAAACAAAGTAAAAGTTAAAGAAATGACATGGCAACAGCATGCCCGGTTTGTAACATTATGTATTAATTCAGACTATAGAAATTGAGTGAATAGAGGTGTTATGTAATAGCTCCCATCCAGGTGGTGGCTAGGAATGGCTATATTTAAGCATGATGATTGAATGATTCCTTTTAGTGTAGAAAAGGCATGGAAAGGCAAGTGTATGGGAGTGTAAGGGACTTTAGTGTGAACCTCTATGGTAAGGGAATCTAAATAAAATGCTGAGCGATGTAGAGGATCGGGGAGAATCACTTCAATCAGACATCCAGCTTAGATCTCCGCTTAAGCAGCAGTCGTTTTTCTGGGGGTTTTCCACGTCGGTGAGATGCGAGCTCCAGCTGCCGATAAAACTGAACTCTGAAAAAAAACTGGAAGGGAGCTCAATCTCCATTTGCCTGCTCGCCGTACGTCGTTTGGGCTCGGGCATCGCAGGTCAAGGCATGAGTCTGCATGGTAGCAGCGACTAGTGAAGGCCGAGGAGCTGAGAGGACCGCCGATAGGGTAGCGTCTAGCTGAGTGGCCAAGTCAAGGGATGCTTCCGAGGGACACGCCAAGCGACTGTGCCGAGGTCGACGACGAGGGTATCCGGCATTGATGGCGACCGAGCCAGGCTGAGGGGATCACCAGTTCAGGTCATCCAAGATAACCAAAGTTATGTATTTGTGATTTGTTTCTTATTATCTTTTATGCTCGATATATTGTTGATTTGTTGATTTGAAATATTAAACTCGAGCATAACTGTATACGAACGGTTTGAATTTCTATTATTTCAGTGTCAGAGTAGCAGAAGAAAAAAAAAAGTCACTCACGTGACACACTGCCCGGGAATCGAACCCGGGTCGCAAGAATGGGAATCTTAATGATACCACTACACCAGCAGTGCTTGTTTACGTACTTAGTGTACCCCCTTGCAAAGTCAAGAGGCGGCCCACCTGCATCTATTTCAAGGTCCGTACCTAGAGCCGGTTTCAATAGGTAACAACACAGCGCGTGTTGCTTTGTTGGGCAAGCAGATAACAAAATAATTTGCACCATGTTGGAACCTATTGAAACCGAGTTGGCCGAACTATGTGTTTAGATGGCTCTTGTCCCGACTTGAATATTATGCCTTCTCTCGATCGAAATTAGAAACTATAATTGCCCAATTGTCTACAAATTCAAACTGAAGATAAGCTGGTTTCAGTAAAAGCAGAAATATGAAAGAAACATAATGGACAAGGTTTGACAAAAAACCGTCAAAGGACAAGAAAGTTATGATCTTTTGATATTCAAATTTTGTGACGTCACGTGCGAGGTGCTCTCCCGTGTCCAGTATAATTCCATAATATTTGCTCTCTTTCTGTTTTTTTACGACGGAATATTCTTTTTCAAACAGGTATGTGTGTTAAAATGTATTTCTAAAGATGTATCAAATGCACGGGTGAAATGATGCACATATTTTCGAGAAAATGCACATTTAAAAAAACATTGTACACAACGTGTACACCTCGCACGTGACGTCAAAAATCAGAATTGTAACTTTCTTATCCTTTGACGGATTTTCACCAAAGCTGCACTTGTATGGTTTTTCATGTGTCTGCTTTTATTGAAACCAACTTAATTTCAGGGTGATCTATCCCTTTAACGTTTCGGGTGGAAAGCGCAAGAGAAAAGCGGCCGAGTCGAAATCACAAAAAATGTAATTTCCGAGCTACTATCATAACCGTGACGGGCAGTTGTGTTCTCTTGTCCACGTTTTGATACCGTCAAAAGTCGGTGTCCATCTTATAAAGGATGATAATAGTTCGGTTAGTATTTTTTTTGTGTGTGGGTGATTTAAACCGAGCCGTTTTGCTCCTCGGCTTACAGAAGAAAACGTTGATGGTTTTCACAATTAAGCTGGTGTAATGTGAAACAAAAACAATAGCTTGCACTGCCCGGGAATCGAACCCGGGTCGCAAGAATGGAAATCTTGCATGATACCACTACCCCAGTGCGGTGCTTGTCTATGTACTTAGTGTACCCCCTTGCAAACTCAAAAAGAGAAAAGCGGCTTGGTCGACATTAAAAATGAATGATGTAATTTCCGAGCTGCTATCATAACCGTGACGGGCATTTGTATTACCTCTTGTCCACTCTTTGAAACCGGCAAATCAGTGTGGGAAAATGTACCATCCTTCCTAAAGGATGATTTTTTTTTTTTGTGTGTGTGTGATTTAGACCGAGCCGTTTTCCTCCTGGGCTTACAATATACAAATATTGACTGCTATGAGGGGCACAGTTAAAATTATAAGCCCAAGATGATGTCAAAACCATGACTATATGCCCGAAGCGAAGCTGAGGGCATAGTCATGGTTTTGACATCACCGAGGGCCTATGATTTTAACTGTGCCCCGAATATTAAGCAGTCAATATTTGTTTTATAAACCGAATGTATAGATTCTTCTCATCGATTGGTTAAAAGATTTCCTGAACTGACAAGGCCTACAAGATAGCATGTAATAGGCATGTAAATCAACACTCATTGCGCGTACAGGGATTGCGCACACACGAGCGATATCGCGCGGTGTTGAGGTTGTCTTATTATTTTCCGGGCACAGTCGATTGTCATGCCCCGGGCACAGTTAATTTTGACGTCATCTTGTTAAAAACGGGGGCACAGCTATTTCGATGACTCTACTTTTAACCAATCAGATGAGAGGAATCTATGTATAAGGTATATAAAAGTAATTAATAGGTTTCTCAATTTAGCTGGTGTGATGTAAAAGAAACTTGCACTGCCCGGGAATCGAACCCGGGTCGCAAGAATGGGAATCTTGCATGATACCACTACACCAGCAGTGCTTCTTGGTGGAAGCATGTATCCCTTGCAAAGCCAAGAGGCCTGCAGCTGCATCTAATAAAAGGTTCATACATAGAGCCGGTTCAGGCGCGTATTTAGGGGGGGGGGGGGGGGGTCATCCCCCCCCCTCCCCCTCCCCCAGACCTTGACACCCGGCGAAGGAGAGAGGATCTCTTTTTTTATTATTTTCTTAATGTGCCCCATCCCCCCCTTTTCCAAAATCCTGGACCCGCCCGTGGGCTAAACTGTGATTGTGTATAGATGGCTCTGGTTCCTTCTTGGATAATATGCCTTCTCTCAATGGAGATTGAAAACTTTAATTGCCCCATCGTCTACAAATTAAAACGGATAGGTCACTCTGAAGATAATAGGGATTAATAAAAGCAGAAACATGAAAGAAACATATTGGACAAGCTAGTTTGACGAAAATCCGTCAAAGGATAAGAAAGTTATGATCTTTTGATATAATTCCATAATTGCACTTTTTCTGTTTTTGGCGACGGCATATTTTTTTTTCATACAGGCATGTGTGTGAAACGTATTTCTAATGATGTATGAAATGCACGGGTAAAAGGATACACATTTTCGAGAAAGTGCAACACGCGCCGTGTTGTTATCTCTTCGGTATACGTACCTTGAAATAGATGCAGGTGGGCCGCCTCGTGACGTCACAAAATCAAAATCTTAAAATATTGTATTTTACGTATCCCTTACGTATCCCTTTACGGACTTTCATCAAAGCTTCACTTATATGTTTTTCATGTGTCTGCTTTTATTGAAACCAGTTTAATTTCCGGGTGATCTATCCCTTAACGTTTTAAGCGCAAGAGAAAAACGGCGTGGTCGAAATCACAAAAATTCCGAGCATAACCGTGACGGGCTGTTGTAGTATCTCTTGTCCACGTTTTGAAACTGGCAAAAGTCAGTGTGCGAAAATGTACCATGTCCATCCTAAAGGATGATAATAGTTCGGTATACCGTACCATTTTTCTCCTGGGCTTCCAAAAGAAAATGTTTATGGGTTTCTCAATTTAGCTGGTGTAATGTAAAAAGAGCTTGCACTACCCGGGAATCGAACCCGGGTCGCAAGAATGGGAATCTTGCATGATACCACTACACCAGCAGTGCTTGTCGTAAGTGTACCCCCTTGCAAAGTCAAGAGGCGGCCCACCTGCATCTATTTCAAGGTCCGTACCGAGAGCAGGTTTCAATAGGTAACAACACGGCGCGTGTTGCTTTGTTGGGCAAGCAGATAACAAAAGAATATGCACCATGTTGCTACCTATTGAAACCGAGTTGGCCAAATTCTGTGTATAGATGAATCTGGTCCCGACTTGAATATTATGCCTTCTCTCGAAACTATAGTTGCCCCATTGTCTACAAATTTAAACTGAAGATAAGCTGGTTTCAGTAAAAGCAGAAATATGAAAGAAACACAATGGACAAGGTTTGACAAAAATCCGTCAAAGAACAAGAAAGTTATGATCTTTTGATATTTAAATTTTGCGACGTCACGTGCGAGGTGCTCTCATATACGTTGTGTCCAGTATAATTTTATAATATTGCTCTCTTTCTTTGCTCTCTTTTTCATACAGATATGTGTGTGAAAATGTATTTCTAAATGACGTATTAAATGCACGGGTAGAAGGATGCACATCTTTTCGAGAAAATGCACATTTTCAAAAAAAAAAGATTGTTCATAACATTACGGAAGATCACCTCGAACGTGACGTCACAAAATCAACATTTTAAAATATCGTAACTTTTTTCTTATCCCTTGACGGATTTTCATCAAAGCTTCACTTATATGCTTTTTTCATGTGTCTGCTTTGATTTAAACAAACTTAATTTCAGGGTAATCGGGTGGAAAGCGCAAAAGAAAAACGGCTTGGTCGACATCAAAGAAGTAATTTCCGAGCTGCTATCAGAACCGTGACGGGCATTTGTATTACCTCTAATTGTCCACTTTTTGAAACCGGCAAATCGGTGTGCGAAAATGTACCATATCCATCCTAAAGGATGTTTTTTTTGTGTGTGATTTAGACCGAGCCGTTTTCCTATGGGCTTACAAAAGTAAATATTTATAGTTTTCTCAATTTAGCTGGTGTGATGTAAAAGAAACGTGCACTGCCCGGGAATCGAACCCGGGTCGCAAGAATGGGAATCTTGCATGATACCACTACACCAGCAGTGCTTCTCGGTGTAAAAATGTATCCCTTGCATGCAAAGCCAACAGGCCTCCAGCTGCATCTAATGAAGGTACATACAAAGAGCCGGTTTCAATACACGGCGCGCGTTGCTTCGTCTGACAAGCAAATGACAAAATAATGGGCACCCATATTGTTAAATAAACACAACAAAAAAGTATGTCCCCCCCTAAGAAAAATAGCATAACTTTTTATCGGAAAGGTTTTGGGCAAAATAATTTGGCAGGGTTTATTGGATAACTTTCGTGTGAAAATCACGTTAATCCAATAAGTCATGCATGAGTGGGCAAATTTTAAAGGAAAAAATGTCAATGATAAGTTAGTCAATAAGCCTAAGGAACAATCCTGCCAAATTATTTTGGCAAAAACCTCTTTGATAAAAAGTAATGCTATTTATAGGGGGACTTAATTGTTTTGTTGTGTTTATATTGAAACCGAGTTGGCTAAACCAGTGGCGGATCCAGGGGGTGGGGGGGGGGGGCTTTTTTCAAATGCGATATGAGGCCCTTTTTGCAAATCATATGCCAGTTTGCCCCCCCCCCCCCCCCCCCCCCCCCTTTTGGAAGAGAGGACTTTTTTCCTTGTTTGTTTGTTTGTGTTTTAGTCGTCACGCCTCCGGTGAAGGAGTGAGGACCTTTTGTTTTGTTTTTGTCTAAATGTGCCCCCCCCCCCTTTTTTTTTTCCCAAATCCTGGATCCGAACCTGGGCTAAACTATGAAAAGAAACATATTGGACACGGTTTGACGAAAATCCGTCAAAGGATATAAGAAAGTTATGAAAAAATGGGCCTAATTATTGCTCTTTTTCTGTTTTAGAGGACGGCATATTTTTTCATACAGGTATGTATGTGAAACGTATTTCTATTGATATATCCAAATGCACGGGTAAAATGATGCACATATTTTCGAGAAAATGCACATTTTCAAAAAAAAAATGTACACAACGTATGGGAGAGCACCTCGCACTTGACGTCACAAAATCAAAATCTCAAACCATCGTAGCTTTCTTATCCCTTGACGGACTTTCATCAAAGCTTCACTTATATGTTTTTTCATGTGTCTGCTTTAATTTCAGGGTGATCTATATCCCTTTAACGTTTCGGGTGGAAAGCGAAAGAGAAAAACGGTTCATGTCTAAATCACGAAAATTCCGAGCTGCTATCATAGGCGTAACGGGCATTATTTTGTGTTATCTCAGGACTGTCCACGTTTTGAAACCGGCAAACATCGGTGTGCGAAAATGTATCATATCCATCCTGACGGATGATAGTATAGTTCGGTAAGTATTTTTTGTATGATTTAGACGGAGCCGTTTCTTCCCTTCAAAAGAAAATGTTGATGGGTTTCTCAATTTAGCTGGTGTGATGTAAAAGGAGCTTGCACTGCCCGGGAATCGAACCCGGGTCGCAAGAATGGGAATCTTGCATGATACCACTACACCAGCAGTGCTTGTCGTACTTAGTGTATCCCTTGCAAAGTCAAGAGGCCCCACCGTCTATTTCAAAGTCCGTTCCTAGAGTCGGTTTCAATAGGTAACAACACGGCGCGTGTTGCTTTGTGTTGCGTGTTGCGGATATAACAAAATAATATATGCACCATATTGTTATATATCAAAAACTGAGTTGGCCAAACTATGTGTATAGATGGCCCTGGTCCCTATTTGCACATTGTGCTCTCTCTCTCTCGATCCAAGATGTGTTCCATTTATATCGACAAAGAAGTATCCTCTAGTGTGCACCCCCCGAGATGAACACTGACTAGTTAACGTTCAAATAGATGGAAAACTGTATGTTGAAGACTTGAAAACCAAAATACCCCCATGATTTACAACAAATAATCCTTGTTCATATACAAAAAAATAATCCGTTTGTGTGTGTCTTTGGTAGAATTCTAATATTGTCAAAAGAAGTATGTTCGGGTTAGGGGGGGGGGGGTATTTTCCTAGGGGGTGTGTCACATTGCTTTCTTGTAATCATGGTCATTCGTTTATTGCACGATATTCCATTCACATTTTAAAGACGTATAGGTTGTCACATTTGCAAAAAGTCGTGAAACTCGGCCGGAATTGGCAGTATACCTCAACAATAACGTGATTGAAATGTCAGTCATTGATTCACGAACAATTTCAGGGAAAGTGAAATAATATATCCTTGTTTACGTTTGAAACGCAACGGAGCTTAATTATAGCCAGCATGCGATGCGGGCGTTGCTCTCATTGAACGCATGCACCGTAAAGCGGACCAGTGTTACGCACATATTAGTCTCCGGTCTCATATGCTACATGTTTCGGACGACCCGCCCAAAAAGCTTCACAAATTCTACTGATCGCTATAATTTATATCATTGGGAGGGAAGTTTTAATATAGGCCTATCTTTAATTCTTTTTCAATTTTACCGCGTTTTTCACAATTCCACTTTTTCGTTACGGCCTGCAAAAGGGACACCCTGTCTTTGAGTTAAAGGGGAGAATTATTTCAAAATATGTGATCACCATAGTGCACCCGTGGCCTGTCTGAAAAAGTGATGATCACAAAAAGATGCGCCTCACACGTCAATCACCATATTTTTGCATATAGGACCCCCCCCCCCCCCAACCATTCCCCGTCTAAAATGATAGTTGCAAAGACGCCCTCCTTAAATCCCCCCCCCCACACACACACACACACACACACTCATCATATAGGCCTTCTCGTCCCCCCCCCCCCCCCCAGGAAAAAAAAACACCTTAAAAACACAACAGCACAAACACAGACACAAACACAAACACAAACAAACAAACAACAAAAAACATCCTAAGGATCGAGAAAGCATTTTTCCGCAAATATTAGGAGGGAGATGATGTAATTCGTATGTCTTAAGCAAGTCAGCTAGAATACTGTCCTCCCGGACTGTCCCCAATCAAACTGCATAATAGATTACCAGCAGTAATACTATAGGCTTGCCCTATTTATGATTCGATTACGTAATTTTTTTGGTGCTGCTGGTACTCGATCGTACTTGTACTTCATTCAGCGTACGCATGCGCATGCATGGCAAACATTATGTCACATTATCAGATCAGTGCATCAACACGGTCACGAGATACTAGATTCAGGTGTTCTGCTGAGTACAGTACCATATATTAATCTCAAGGAACCAAACTTATTCTTATTGAAAGTATGTCCAATGCAGAGTAACACCGAAAGGACAAGAATGGCATGCGAGTTACCAGAAGAGGTAAGATGCGACAAGTATATAACAATTCATCTAAGGCTAAGAGTAAGAGTAAGGGGTTTCATCGTACATCCCGGCAAAGATGCCCCGACGGTGACGGCCTGGCGTACAACGAAATTTCGCTCAAACATGCGACGTGCGCGTGAAGAGCTCGAACCTGATTCGATTCTACTAACCCGGGCCTTACATTGTCTGTAGATATACGTCTAACTTAGGCAGTCAAATAATCAAAGTTCGTTCATGTTCAATGAGTTGAGGGTATAATTCATTAAACTTTGGAAAGGAATGGCACTTTTGTTCTCGAGGAACAGAATTCAGAAGGGAGCACTCTTTCTAACTTAGTAATAGTACTAGGGTGGCATACATACACAGTTTCAATATTAAAAAAAACTTCAAGAAAAGTTAAGGTAATAATACACTCCAGCTCAAAGGAAGTGGCATAGAGAAAGGCAAGGAGCCATAGTTTTAAACCGCAGTAAAATTTGTACAGTTCAGCATGCATGAAACGTGATGCTGTTTATAGGCTAAAGCATCGTATTTCATGCTGAACTGGACAAAATATTCCGCAGTAATCTGCGGCTCCTACTTCCCTTTTCATTTCCCTATGCCAATTCCTCTAAGCTGTAGTGTATATGGGGGAACAGAACTACTCTTAGATCTAATTTGTTGAGTAAAGAAAGTATAGTTACAAATGCTGCAAGATATGAGAGGCACCTTTCTTTTCCAAGATGAGGCCTAATCATTATTGCTAACTGAATGTTAATGTCTTAATATTACAGCTGAGAGGCAGCACATTGCTCTCTATCTTGAAAGTACATGTAGCCTTACGAGGAACCCCACACCGTCCCACAATAAGGCAAAGATGTAGGGTTCCTTGTAGAGCTATATCTTAAATTAAGATGACACATTCACAATCATGATAGCTCAATTTGCCATTTTGAGTTGAGAGGGCAGAATGTTGATCAAGTCTCGAGGCCAGGCCCAGGGGCCCTAGCGTTTTGGTAGCGCATTGGGCATTTAAGTTTCTATACCTGCAAGAGACATGTGCTCTTTTGACCTTCGATGCCCCTCTCCCTCCATCCATGTTCTTTGTTGCTCCTGGGGGGGGGGGGGGTATTCCGAAAATCCACAGAGATAAAATTTTTATCTCCACGAAGATACAATGTCCTTAAAATATTTTATCTTTGGTATTCTGAAAAATATTGTAGGAAGATTTTAACCAATATTAATGAGCGCATGCCCTGCGCTCCTATCCCAGAGGCAGCCAGTAATAAACGTCCTTTCATGTCTTTTGCATACATTAACACCATCAAGTTGATGGTGTGATGTCATGAAACTGAAAGGTACATTGCGCATCAATGTCTATCAGCGCGCCTTATTGCATTTGATGCGCCCATGTTAAAAAAGTTGAATGCACGAATTATTTTTGCACGTAATGCTATGGGCCTAGGCGCATACGTTTGGAGATAAAATTGCTTGGGAGCAGTTTTATCTTTCATCCTAACTTTTTTCCTAAGTGCGTTTCAGAATACCGATTGAGCTCATTTGCATAAAGATTTTATCTCGGAGGTTCATTTACATAAAAAATTTATCTCTGGCTCATTTGAACAAAAAGTTTATCTTTTATTGTGAGTTGGCTTTTCGGAATACCCAAAAGATAAATTTTTTCCTAAGTCCCTGAGATACAATAAAAAATTTTCCTAAGTTCGTTTTCGGAATACCCCCCCCCCCCCCCCACCCCCCGGGAGCAGGGAAAAATATTTGAAAAATAGTTGGAATGTGGGGGAGCTATTTTTTAAAGTTGATATTCATTGATTTTAAATACGGTTGAATTTGATATCATTGCAAAGTTTATGACTTGATGATCATTATAACGCTAATCCCAAACTTTAAAACAAACCAGGAGCGCAGAAATATCCAAACAAAAACTACTCAAATTCCCTCTCGAAATCTGCCCAATTTACGTCCCGTAAAATAGGCCACAGTGCATGACGTAACTGAATGGGCCATGATTTCATTTGACAATCGGTCACGTGCAGCTTTCGTGTACGTACCGAACAGCAAATTACGTTTCGCGAACTGACCTATTTTCTAGACTTCAACAATGGATGAGATGGACCTCGATTTAGATTTTGAAATCGACAATTTCGAAGAAGAACTTGAAGACCAGAGTATTAGCTCTAGTAGTGGACCAGATAGTGAGATCGATGAAGGTGAAGTGGGAGATTTTGATGATGAATCAAACGCTCCTCAGGCTCAAGCTGCGAGTGTTGTTACGGACGCTGTCGAGATTGCTTACCGGCATGAACCAGAACCTGAACTTCAAGAAGATGTCGATCTCGATCTACAAATGGAAAACTACGGGGATGCTAGGCCAAGGGGCAACCAGGATCATGCCAGGCTTGATCCAAACAGCACCGAAAATTGGTATGTAGTTGAAATGATTTAGACTAGAGGGTACATGTATTTATTTTTTTTTTCAAAACTTAGTGTGCGAGTTTGCAATTACCGTGGGCCCGATCCGTAGCTCAGCGTAGCCGTAGCACAGTAGCGCTAAAGTCGAGCTAGCTACCGGTCGGTCGGCCGGGACGAAACAGAAAAAAAGAACAGGACTCGATTGTTCTGTCAACAATCCTGATGAAAATGTATAAGATTAAAACTACGATGCAGACATGTACATGTACTATGATACTGTACCGTTCATGTTGACAAACCAGTTTATATTTCGCGCAATAAGAGACCACAAGTATAGTACACAATGTACATGCAAAAGTTGTTGTCAGTTGATTGTCTTTCCCTTGCGAGCAGAAATATCGAACGATGAGCAGAGAGTTGATGAAAGGAAAATGCGCAATACCCATGCATGTGTACGTGTGCGATCGCGAGCATGAATGTGAATGTGAATTCCATGGAATTCATGGAATGCAAATGCACCAGTAAGGCTATACCGTACGATATGCAGTCGCGATATGCATGGGCAATAATGACGTACGCGGGCGTAATCGTACTGCAGTATGTATGACGTTGAACGTCAACAAATCTTTCGGGAAAAATATAAATGGGTCTATAGAGTGTTTGATATCTAGATTATATTATCTCAAGTCTTCTATCAACATTGTTTGAGATATATGTAAGCCTTAATTGAAAGTTTGTTAGATGGCATAACCTCTCCAAAACGTACAAGTGCAAGAAAGTTAACTTTTCCGAACGACAGCTCGTATTAAATTCAGTAGACTCGACTTCGTATTTCAATGTAAAACCTCCCGATAAAGGTCAGAATATTTCCATTTTTCTTACTTTATTATTGCTGAGATTATTTTTCTTAGATTTGTGCAAGACTTACTCAAATGTTAATAACAAGAAAAATCTAAAAGGCAGTGAAATATGGCCTTAAATGGTATATTTAGTCAGGACGATATACTAGAGCTATACTTAAAATACGTAATGTAGCGGCTGGAGATGGCTTACGTGCCCATTCACCTTACGTCACAATAAATCGCTCTTCTCGCGGACGGCAAACGGCAGGGTTCGTAGCATTATGAGATGCGTTACAAAAACTGTTTTTATCTCTTCTGTGTTATTTTATAAGCAAAATAATGAATAAATTTGACTTCTACACACTTTCAGCTTTCCATTGATATATGGATCGCTATATTTTTGGATTTTCTATGAATATCAACTTTAAATTCTGATGTGAGTGATGTCATGAAACAAGACATCATGAACAATGAAAAGGAATTGTCCTTATTATATACCTGTGTAATGTTTTTACTGCCCTAGAGCATGATATCATCTGTCCATTCTGTTGATTTTTCAACATCTTTACACTGGAGGACCAATTAGAAACACAATTTGGTACCATTCATGTTTCTGTTCTCATTTTTTTTTTTCTTTTTTGTTTGGTGTTACGTTGCCAAGTTGTCAAATTTCGGAGTATAACAAACTAAACAGCTTGTGATCATGTGTGATCATTTCTAATCCATACAAGATTGAGTGCCAAAAATATGAGGTGACCCCACTTATGCAGGTTTAAGATTTTATGCATCAATTGTTGTTGTTTGTAGTAGTGGTGATTCAGGGTGTGTTTTCAATCTAATGTGATTATGTACATGCCTGCAATGTTATTACACACAATCCCTTAATGAACCACCGTGATCTCAATTAAAGAGCATACACTCCACCTCAAAGGAATTGGCATATGGAAAGGGAAAGGGAAGGAGCCGCAGTTTTAAACCGTGGTATATTTTGTCCAGTTCAGCGAGAAACATGATGCTTTTTAGGCTAAAGCATAATTTTTTATGCTGAACTGGACAAAATATACCTTGGTTTAAAACTGTGGCCCCTTCCCTTTCTTCCCTTTCCCTAAGCCAATTCCTTTGAGCTGTAGTGAATGTACTGGGAAGATAAAAAGCCTTCAAAAGGTGATTGTGAGCAATCTTCTTGCCAATGGTCTTAAGTTTATGCATTGTCCATTTTAGAAACTTGCTGAAAATGATTTGGCCTCAAATGATCCACATTTGGAGTAATTAGTGATTGAATCACAAATCCTCAAAATGTTCGGGCCAAACACAATGAGGATTTGTGATTTAATCACTAACTACTACAAATGTGGATCACTTGAGGGCAAATCACTTGGTAAGTTTTATAATGGACAATACTTGAAAAATTTAAGACCATTGGCAAGATGATTGCTCACGATCACCCTTTTGAAGGCTTTTTGTCTTCCCCAGTGCAGTATATTCCCTTAAAAACAGAAATTTGGGTGATGAATGATTGAATTAAAGTAGTAATGCTAATGTCCATATAATGTGTGTCCCTTCATGTACATTATAAGCTTCATAATCTTGTAGTTGTTGCAATTACTGTCCCATGACATATAAAGAGAATTAGAGAACGATGTAGGCAATTAACATGAAGAGTGAATGTTTAGTTGATGGTTGATTTGACATTGGGGACTTGGGCTTAGATTAAACGTTTACTGGGGTCTGTTCAGTGTTGCTCTTTGAAATAGTTGTTGATGAATTTGAAGTACATGTATTACGCTGTTTAAACTGCATCATTAATCACAGCAAATTAGAGCAATAGCTTACAAGATCCTTGTGAGATTTTAAGACATTGTTTCCTTTCTGTGCTGCTTATATGATCGTACAAAGTACGCAAATCCAAATATCAGCAGCAGCAACAACAACAGAAATGAGTAACCATCTGTTACTTCCTGTGTTAGTTGAGTTCTTCATCACTTTAAACTATTTCTGGACTTGAATTTTACATCCTAGAATGACTAACAAATATAGTGCTGTGTCATCTAGCCATTTTGTAATGATTCTTTGACTTGGTTTTGTTTCGTCCTATTGAAAGGGAGAATGAAACCTCGAAGTTGATTGAATAATTCAAGCAGAAAAGTCAGAGAAACCGAATGAACTTATGTTTGAGATAAAAATCACAGACATACTGTATATGTACATGAATATAAAGAAGTTGTGATTTGTTGAAAATCAGAATTACTAGCACTGAATTCTGATCATTAATCTTCATGGGCTTTGGGTAATTTTTTTCTGCAATGACATGACCAGTTATTTCCCAGTTTGAATCTTATTTCCCTCTTGATTTTTAATAAACTTAATTTCTCCCTTAGACTTTGATGTTGTATATTCAATCAATCAGCGAAGGATGTGTCACCATTGCTATTCACTGCCTAAAAAAACTTAGGTCTGAAAGTAGTATTTTCTAAATGGAAGGCATTTTTTTTTTCATTTTACAGCTAAATAAACTAGAGAATAAATTAGTAATATCTCAAATGTGAATCCAATTTGTAGTCAGTGGTTTAAGATTGGACCACGTTTCAGGCTTCTCTGTATTTTCTGTAATGTTGTAAGCATTCCTTCATTTTTCAAGACTTCTAATGATGCATTATTTCTACAATGAAATTCTTAATTTTGGCAAGATATTAGTGTAAAGGCTTTCTAGGATAATTTCAAATGTGAAAAACTTGGCATACCCCCAGTGATAACGATAACATGCTCCATCATGTATATGTGACCTGTCACCACAAAACGACCAATAAGTCGCAATGGGAGTTTCCACGTAAACAGCTGCAACCCTAAAAATAGCTTGGTTGGGATGGAAAAGTCGATTTTTGGTTTTTGGTATTTTCTGAAAGTACAACTCTTGATCTTCGATCTGTCAAAATTTGAGATTAAAATGATAAATAGAAATATGTTTTTTCTTGGTTTTAAAATGATAACTTTTTTCGGCCATTGAAAAAAAATGTCACTTTGCTGAGATTGTCCTTCATATTGCGATTTTCTCAACAGAATTTATGTGGAAAAAGCACCGTTTTTCAAACTTTGTAGTAGTGATGATTGATACCTTGTTAAAAATTTGGCCAAGTTTCAGCTCAAACCCATTGTTCCTTCATAGTGGTTGCTATGGGGTTTTAATTGCACCTTTTTGTGCCAAGGACAATGGCGCACGGCTCAGCACTCTTGAATGAACCCCTTTCTTTAGAGCCTGTAATCTCTGTTATCCAAATGATTAGTGCGTCTGACACCTTCACATTCTCTTTGTAATTTGAAAGGGTTAACTTGGTTCATACAAGTTGAGTTATATACCATTTTAAAGCTTAGAGTATAGGCTTCAAAGCTGCATCAAAAAAACAAAAAACAAAAAATCCGCCTTATTGGTCGTTTTGTGGTGACAGGTCACATATATTAATGACGTGTTTTTCATTCATCTACAGGATGGAGCCAACATCCTTACTCCTGGGTGTATGCATACAATTTCTTTCTTTTTAAATCTCTTTGTTATGAAGTTTTTTGTGTGTTTTCTTTCTATGTGTTCAGTTGATAGCGCACATCTTCAAGTTCCTGTGCCATGCAGACCGCCAGGAGGCAGCCGTGGTCTGCAAGCAATGGCTGCAGGCTTCCTTGGATCCCGCTCTCCATCGGAGCACCGTGGTGACCCTGAGGGCCTCCTCCTCCACCGGCAAGCACCTCCCGCATCTCGGTCACAGGAAGAGCCCCAGCCTGGTCATCACCTATGTGGACGGCAGCAACGCAGACTTCCTCCTCAAGGAGGTTGGAAGGCACCTTGGACCTCACCTGCAATCGCTCTGTCTGAAGGGCTGCGACATCACAGAGAAGATGTTCTTGGGGATCATCGCTCACTGTGAAAACCTGGTATCATTGGATCTTAGCTGCTGCAATACTATCTTCATGTCGGGGACTCTGCTGAAGAAGGAGGATGATAAGCAAGTGGCCCTCAAGGCTTTCAAGAAGCTCAAGAAGTTACACCTTGCTTCCATCAGGTATCTCTCGGATGCGCTCTTCAACCAGCTCGTCACAACCATCCCTCACCTGCAGGATGTGTCACTTGCAGGATGCAACATTGCATTTGAGACAGATCCATATCGCAATCGCGAGAAGGGGGCAGACTCTGTTACAATCTTCACCTTTTCCAATCTCCTCGCCTTTTTCAACTGCTTTGCTCCATCCCTAAAGTCAGTGGATCTCAGTCTGACGTCACTGACCAGTGAGGCTCTAACCTCTCTTGCAAATGTGCCTGGTCTGAAGCTTGAAAGAGTGGTCTTGGTACGGTGCAACAACCTGACGGATGAAGGTGTGAAAAACCTAGCCAATCTACAGCCAAGCCTTAAAGAGATCATCCTGGTATCCTGCCCGTCTGTAGGGAACCCATCGATCAATGCCATAACACAAAAGCTTGAGAATCTGGAAAAGCTCACTCTGAACAAGCTAAAGTCCATTCCACAAGACACCTTTGAACAGCTTACAGAAAACCTCAGTAAGCTGACCCATCTCAGTCTGGCCAGTAATCTCTCCCTGAAAGGGTCACAGATGGTCAAGGGAATGACCGGTGCATCCTTTTCCCATCTGCGATCGCTGAACCTGCAAGGTTGCCCTCTCGTTGATGATGACGTTATCTTTACGATTTGCGACGCAGCTCTAGATCTGCAGGACTTGAACCTGAGTTCATCCGTTGCCATGACAGACTTGAGCATCCATCGCATCTCATCTCGGCTCCATTCCCTCAGGCGACTTGACCTGAGCTGGTGTTCACGGATCACCGACTTTGGGCTCCTCGGACTGGACAAGGACTGTCCAGTCCTAAGTCCGCCCGATGAATCATCCAAATACAGCAGTGACCACTACACCCGCACTCACAGCAACATGGGCTTCTTTCGGCCTCCAAAGATGGAGGAGGTCATCCTGACCATTCCAGAAGACGAGATGAAGGAATACCTCAAGTCAACCACAAGAGTCGCAATCAACGCGATAAAGACTCTGGAGCATCTCAACCTAGCATCTTGCCACCACATTACCGATCGATGTATCCAGGAAAGCATCATCTTCCCTCGTCTACGCTCCATCAACTTGCGCATGTGCCGCAACATCACCGATAAAAGCCTCCAATCCATTGCGAAGAATAATCCACACTTAGAGGATCTGACGGTCAGCGAGTGTCATCAGATTACAGATGTTGGCGTCATGGCCGTTGCTAAGCAGTCCTCCCGTCTTGCCTCCCTCATCATCCCACGGTGCAAGATCACAGAGAAGAGCCTGGATGTCTTGGCAACCCACTGCAGGCATCTCAAGTTCCTCGACCTCTCTCAGTGCAGTGTGCCCATTGCAGCCGTTGACAAGCTGAGGGCTAAGATGCCAAGTCTGCAGACGGTCATCACATCATATTTAGATGGTGAGGTGTCGACCATGTATATGCCAGAGTTTTTCTAAAGGATCAAATATTGCCCCTTGTGTGTGTGAGTTGGGTATGAACTGAGCAGGTTGCATCATTAACTGCACTGTTGATCAGTATCACTCAAAATAGTATCCTTATTATTTTTTTTTATTTTTTTTTTGGGGGGGGGTGAGGGGGGGGTGGGGGGGGGTGGGGAGGAAGGGGCAGGCAGTTCTTACACTTCTTACATATATTTACATATATTATGTGTAAAGCTGTCACTATGAGGCAGTGCATTCAGGAGAGCAAAGGGTACCTGTCTATCAAGCAGGTTGAATACTGCCACAAAAAAAGACCAAAAATGCTCGAAGTACGATGTACTCGTACAGAAATTTAGGGTTTTCTTATGCCCAGGGCAAGTAAGTACTATAAAGAGATGGAGCTACCATAGTTCATAAAATTTACCTCATACTGCCAGTATTAGGGTATGTATACAAAGTAAATGTATAGTACGTTGAAGGCCATAACTCTCTCAGATTGTATTCCATCTTATCTGCCTTTATCGTATAGATTACAGGATGTTTACTGTGGGGATGTGGCTTAAAGGTTGCTCGTTTATTGCAAGTGAAATTTAATACTGGTACGAAGAAATCTCCAGCTTAGCCCAAGCAGTGTGAAAGTCTACTGGATAGATGCGTATGAAGTGATGTCTGATGTGTATGGCATGGTAGTATTTCAACTCTTGGCATGAAAGATATGAATCTTAGTGTTTTTCTAAAGACTTTGTATTCTGGTACATGTCTACTTGCCATGCCCACCATTGATTTATTAATTGAAGGAAGAGGGAGAATTTGTCTAGTATCTGGTGAAGTCTTCAATGGCAGATATCTTTGTTGTGTTGTGTACTAATTTCAGCTAATAGTACTTGGTGTTCCTGAATATTCCATGTTAAGTTGAAAGATATCTCATATTTTGCCCACTAAGTACAAATTATACCTGTTCAGTACTGCATGCTATTAATCTGATATGTAGAACATTTTTTAAATGTATTGGGGGTTTTTTTGCACATTTTCTATCATTCACTTTGTAAAGTCATATGGTTGCTACAAGACCAAAATAATATGATAAAGCTACATAAATATACATGTACATGTACATCATGTATGTATGGAATGTTTATAATGCAATTTAAGTTGACCTTAATTACAGTGTAAAAACTGAGTGAGAGTCACAAATAAGATGTATCATAAAAAGCAGAATTCTTACTGTAGTGCTGAAACCTGCTCATTCACCTTCATGGGCAACTCCATTGGTTAACAAGTGTATTGTATAAACAAAGTTTCATCACTAGGTCATCTAAAAGATACAGAGCAAGACTGTATGATAGTTATTAGAGATTCCTGAACATAAAAATGACTTTCTGAATATACCACATTATTTTTCAACTTTGTTCATTTTCTCAAATGCATGTATTTCTCCTTTTATACAATTGAACTATCAGTGATGCGTTGGCCTTGAAATATGTATGTTAACCTTATACCAAAGTGTACTATACTGCAGCTACATTAACCATATTTTGTCTTTCTATTGTCAGACATTATGCAAGGGAATTGTCATTAAATATCAGGCCTCAAGGGTGATTTCATATGAAGATAAAAGGTTGTCAGTATACTTTGAAGAATATCAACTGCAAACGGTCTTGCAACAAGTACTCTATATTGTGTTTGTATTTAAGCATACATGTACGTTCATGATTTGCATTTGCAAGCATGATTGTGTGCCAATTCGTACAAATAATTTTTGTATGAAAATTTCTTTCTGCCAGTCAAATGTATCGTTCCGGCCATTTTGATTTTGTGTGATTCACTGAATCAATTTTCAATGATCAATAATGCTTTCAAAGTGTACTCCATAGAACATGTAGGAATGTGTAAAGATTCAGAAAATTTGGTACACTGTATGTGTTATGTGCCACTATTATTCAAACTCAAAACTAGTATCGATTGCATCGGAATATTTGTATATATATATATATATATACTGTATATTATAGTATAAAGTCAGTAAATTTCTATTCTAATACTGTGTGCAATAAACAAATGATTTGTTTTATTATTGGAGTAGGGTACTATACATCAATTGAATTATATAAAAGAGCTTGATTTTTATCATTACAATATAAATGCAAGATTTTCAAATTAGATGCAAGAACAATCCTCCAATCTACTCTACAAACCAAAAATACTGTACATGTAAGTGTGTTTGTGAGAAATATCAACTTCACCAATGATCAAGTAGTGCTGTATTGATTTTGGTTCATCTCTGTGCATGTGACAATGGGCCCAAGGCAGAAGTAATGTTGCTAGTCTTTACCTCGAATGTGCATTGTTTTTATCCATGCAGATTCCAGCAAAGGGTTAGCACAAGCAATTGTTCTTAAGGCCCATTGAATATACATGTATCTCACACAATCTGCAACTGATATACTTCTGTCTGTTACTTTTAATATTTCATTAGTCAATAGAAACAATGAATGCTATTCCATTTTAATTGTGCAGAGACCAATATATTTATAATTAAATATTCAGATTCCAGAATATAATTATTATATGTGGTTTCCCTTCCTTTCTGTCTTGTTGGCAGGTGCAGGTGTAGTATGCATTTGATTTATCCTTACATTACCAGGCCATGGAAACCTCATTGGCCTACTTCACATCTTCTACGGTAAATGAGAGTTCAAGGTTGTGTATCCCGTTTTGAAGACGAAACCTATACATGTATCTGAATTACATAACATTTCACATGAGAACAATACTTAAGTTCAGTCTTTAAGAGATGAAATTTGTGACAAAGTATTCAAATCATGCTTGCAATATAATCTACCTGTACTATGTAATTTGCCTTTAAGGCTCAGTGGCTTTTTTAAATGCAAAACAATATATTCCAAGAAACCTCTTTAAACAGCATCAATCTTATGAAGTCACTTAGTCCAAAACATTAAAGTACATGTTTCTTGGGCCTGCAAGAGGGATATACCACCTTACAATGTCCCAAAATATTTATTTCTATCACTAATTCCAACTTCCTCCCATTTCTTTCATCTCAATTTTGCTCACATTCATGGTGAATTGAGGTCTCCTCTTTCTGTGTTTAAAGGGACAGTTCTCCCTAAAATTAAGTTTGCTTCAATGAAAGCAGACGCGTGAAAGAAACAAATTAGTGAAAGTTTGACAGAAGTCCGTCAAAGGCAACAAAAGTTGACACCCTCAACGTTCGTTGGTCAAATGACAAGAAAGTAGAAGGATCGAAAAAAATTATACACAACATATGGGAGAGCACCTCGTACGCAACGTCACAAAACAACAAAAAATTACAGATCATTAGCTTTGTTATCGTTTGATGCATTTTCATCAAACCTTCACTAATGTTTCTTTCATGTGTGTCCTGCTCTCGACACCAACTGAATTTCAGTGTTAACTATCCCTTTAAATCTGTTACTAATTTTTTTTTTTTCCGTCTCTCCTCCTCTCACTCTCCATCTCAACTATCAATCTGTCATTTCCAAACACAAACACACCCATCCGTCTCTACTCATTCCTGCTTACTCAATGTCATCCTACCCGTCCTCTCCTCTCTTTTCCTCTTGATCAACTTCCGGACCCCCAACCCCCACCCTCTCTCTTTAGTTGTACACCGATCAAATTACCTTCCTTTCCTAGGCTGATCAATGTGTCTGAATCTCTGAATCTTGGCTCCCATATCCAAGCAACAAACAAATTTTCACACCGAGTTAACTCATATTGCTGCCTTCTTCACATTACACTACAAAAAGAACTGAGGCTTGACACAGAAAATTGGTATGTAATTGTGTATTTATTTACATTACATAGCCTGGTGCATCTGAGTTCTTGTGATGCTGATATCCGTTCATCTGTGGAAAAGAAAAAGATGAGAACAAAATGGGAAATAAGATTTTCAGTGAATAGAGAGAGAGGGCCTAAAGCATAGTTACTCACAAGATATAACTTCACAGGAATTTGGTGTTGTTGCACAGCTATGGATCAGTGTCCTTCTGAAGTCATTTGAGGCATGGAAAAGCACAGACCAGTGAAAGAACTAAACAGGGGCTAGATTGGTATACATCAAGTTTTAACAAAATTTGATTGTTTTGAAAACTTTCTGCAAATGTTCAACTCTTGTCTGATGCTTCCACTAGATATTCAACTATGTTTGTCAGGCAATAACATGAACTAACTAGAAAGATAACATGCAGTCGAAACATATTCAAATCTCATGAATGCTTGTTTAGAAAAAGTCTTCATTGAACCCACAGTTTGCAGGTTTGCCTGATGGCAGCAACTAGCGTTAATTGCATGCTTGTCTCCCTCAAACATGATTTGAATCAAGTGGACAAATGACTTGTTTCCAGGCCAGCAGATCAGATTATTTTAATTCTTTATTCATCATATAGAAACTAAATAAACCATTTTCATACACAATGAGTACAATGCCTGATGGCAGCAACTAGCGTTAAGTGCATGCTTGTCTCCCTCAAACATGATTTGAATCAAGTGGACAAATGACTTGTTTCCAGGCCAGCAGATCAGATTATTTCAATTCTTTATTCATCATATAGAAACTAAATAAACCATTTTCATACACAATGAGTACAAGACGTCACTGGAAAGCCAATGGCTTGTTATCCCTTAGATAGATGTCTTCCATCAAATGTGAAAGCACTGTTCAGCTACATGCTACTATAGAGCACCAAAGTGGTGTTGTCATGGTCTGACAGTGTCTAGCAGACTTGTGTCAGGCACTCTCAATGAGAGTTCCCGCTATGATCACCGTTTCTTTCTCTACCCAAATAGCTTCGAACCAGTTGTCTCGACGTCACACTTCACTACTCTATCTATCCCCCGATATTGATGGGACTCCCACACTCACCGTGTCAGTGCGGGAAAAGAGAGTCTGTTCACACTGTTCACATCATGGGTTGCTGCTGCTGCTGGGGAGGGGGGCCTGGCTGCTGTGGGATGGGGGCGGCTGGCATGCCTGGCTGCTGGGGTGCGGGGGGCTGC
The DNA here is from genome assembly GCA_963669155.1 of Arbacia lixula. Taxonomy (NCBI): domain Eukaryota; kingdom Metazoa; phylum Echinodermata; class Echinoidea; order Arbacioida; family Arbaciidae; genus Arbacia; species Arbacia lixula. The sequence continues at coordinate 9,158,275 of OZ022582.1, read as the reverse complement.
TGGGCGCCCGGTCCACCTGGCTGCTGCTGCTGCATGTCGGCTGGCTTGGCTCCCTGTGTAGAGCGAGACAGGGCGGAAAGGGGGTGAAATAATGCTTCAGACATCAGTATAATTACATGTCATGAGTTTTGTTCACAAATTATACACACATTTCCTATAGAGCAGCTATTTATCTGGCACAAAGGGTTAAATGCTCAGTTGGACCCTCGCCGGGGTTGATTTCATGCAGTATAAGCACCATGTGCAAACATTTGTTTGCACAAACAAACATTTGTGACCAAATACAGTCCACTCCTATTAAACGAGGTGCTCGGGGACCAAGTAAATTTTCTGGTTATAGAGAAATCTTGGTATACTGAACCTAAAGGGACATGGACATGTGGGCACAATTTGAAACTGGGACCTGGAATTTTTCCTCATTATCTTGAAATCTCCCATTCATGTTCATTATAATGGGAGTAGACTGTATCGCATAATAATATGTGCAAATTGACGCATCTATTGACAAGTCTCACAACATGCTGAACAAATCCAGGGGAGAGCCCTAATACTCGGGCATAGTGTTAATGGGTAAAAACATGAATCAGGCAGTACTTGAGGTTGTCATTTTTGTCATGTTCTCGATACTGACTTGGAATGAACCCAGTCACACATAAAATAAAGAAGTATGGCCAAAACGATGTATATCAGGACCTCAAATTCATATTTGTTTACCTAACAAATGGCGTCCCCGATCACTCTTGTAACTGCCATATTAAAGGCTCTCTTTATTAAGTTTTCCTGAGGTTAATCAGTCTTACGTATATTATATTGGAGCACTTTGGTCGAGTGGCAATAGATTTTGCCCTGTCGTATGAGAAAACCTGACCGGTGCATGCATCTTTGGACAAGGTGTTTTGTTAAGAAATTGGGGTCTTTGTCCATTGTATTTTGTATTTATACTTCAGGGAAGAAATCAGCTTGTATTTTGCCATAAGACACACATGCCATCATGAGTGAGATTTGAACCTGAAAGCTCTGGAGATCTTCAGTCACAATTCACAACCACTGAACCATGGCACCTCCACATGTTTTTGCAAAGAGCTTACCTTCTGCTCAGACCAGGGCTGGCTGGGGGGCTCCTCATCCTTGGGCTCTGAGATGCTGATGACATCTGGGAGGGGCTTCTTGGGTCCCATCTTGCCGTGGGCGTCGAAGGGGCGCATGATCTTCACCTTGATACCCAGCACTCCTGTTAACAGGTGAGGGATGAAGTCAAGAATGAATGAGGATAATCGTTGGGTGTAGGTGTGTTGGAGAAATCTAAATTCCAAGGAGCAATTATCAAATATATCAGGGTCGTCTTGCACTACAAGTTACAAATAATCCCAAGTGCCAAAATTAAACGCAAATTTGTGTTCGATCACAACTCTTTATGATCATGTGTGATGCAAATATTAAATGCAAGTTGCATTAAATGTTTGCATTAAACATTAAACGGTCAACGAGGAGTTAGAAATACTCATGGACAGCAGTTTGGAGGTTACAGGACCTTTCTAATATGGTGTTCATATAGCAAGACAAATGAAAGACAATATGCCATGCAAGTATGCCTACTATAGTGAATGTATGAGGCTAAATATTGAAAGTTGAATTGAACATTTATCGATAACTCCCACTGCATTCCATTCTTCCAAATCACTTATCTATTCTTAATGATTGGAGGATAAGGGAGAGGGGCATTGTCAAAGAACATAAAAATCCCAGGAAAGAAGCTGCTATCACAACCTACCCTGCCTCAACATGACGTGCCTGATGGCCACATCCACGTAGTCCTTGACTGGGGCTCCACTGTGGATCATCAGACCATCCACAAACTTCATGGACTTGGCCCTCTGTCCACGAAGCTTGCCGGACACCACAACTTCGCAACCCTTGGCGCCGCTCTCCATGATGAAGCGCAGGACACCGTAGCAGGCGCGACGGACGGCCAGACCGCCGATCAGCTTGTAGCGCAGCGACTCGCACTGGGCAATGGCGCACAGACCACGGGTGGCAACCTTCTCGGCATACAACTGGATAGCAGGAATGGAGGGAAAATGGCATTCATCATTTATCTCGAAATGTAAAAGTTTATCCCAACAGTCATAGCATATTTACCACTCATCATCACAATGATATCTGCAAATTGGACCCCCCAAATTTGTGCTCTCTCCCACCCTCCCCCTATCATCCGATAATCAACATATTAATTCTGGAGGGTATAATATACAGGATTTACTTCCTGGTCACCTCCAGTGTTCTCTGCAAAATTGAACCTCTTTTATTCTAATACACTGCTTGAAAAACTTTTTGTGGTGCCCCCCCACCCCCCCCCCCCCCCCGCCCCGCCCCCTTTACCTGAACTCCCACCCCTCCCCATACAACTTCACACAGAGTGACAGCATCACCCACATCAACAACACAAACTATGACCACTCACCTCCACGGTGTTCTCGGCAAAGTTGAACCTCTTCTGCACCACAGAGGTGAGCTCCCGGATGCGGCGGCCCTTCTCGCCCAGCACACTCTGGGTGCGGGTGGCCAGGATGATGATCTCGGTACGGGTAGGCGTCACGCGCACCTCCACCCCGCTGTAGCCATCCTCGGCAAGCTCCCGGGTCAGGAACTCATTGAGCTCAGCGCGGAAGACTCCGTCTGCGACGAACTGTGGTGTGGTCAAGACATGGACGAATGGTTTAAGTTCCGGAATTTGTTTTATAATGATGTCCTTGTTTCATCATCATCACGAAAGTTAACTTAAAGGATAGAAGTGGTAATGATTACGGGAAGAACCATTTTGCCATCATTGCCAGAGTATGTATTTTGTTAACTTAAAATGAATTTCATACAATTTTGAAAAAAATTCTTCTCATTATCCCAATATCAAACCAGAGGAAGTCTGATGACTCTGCATTGATTAGAGTTCTATCCCTTTCCTCTAATGAAATGGCATAATTCATTATGCCAAACTTACATCCACATGTACAAGTGTTCAAGGAACATTCAAAAAGACAAGACATGAGAGAAAACTAAACATGGACTCTGGAGGAAAATAGAGAAACAAAGATCACTTGTGATTTTTACTGGTGTGGTGCAACTTGAGACGCACATGAAGATCAGCCAATATCCAGGTTTAGTATACATCTGCACACCCCAAATCTAAACCTTCCAAAAATCACAAAAATAGAAATGTACTCCAGTCTCCACCTCCAAGTGGCAATACGACATAGTGCATTTAAGCTACAATTTTAATCTGCCGCACTTGATTTGGGGTAGAGTTTACATTATCAATACTCATGCATACAGTTGTAATATTTTGATTGAATAACTTGAATTTTTTTTTTCTGAATTCATGATAATTTACTTCATCAAATTTGTGTTGTTTTGAGTAACCACCACCATCCAAAGACCCCCTGCAAGTTTATATCTTCTTGCCCATCATAGCCTATAGAGTGACTTTCAGCCATTTATTTTGAGGGCCGTACCATACAGGTCAGGTGTGTCACTGTACAGCATGCAATGAACCGCATACAAGTAACTCTCGAACACAGGACAAGTCACTCATAACTAAAAATGTGCTGCAGGCAGGGCAGCCGAAAAAGGCGAAAGGTGATGAGTTTTCAAATGTCAGTCGTATACCATGTTCTATGCAGATCATCATCAAAGTCAAAGACATCACACACCCACACAACACAACGAACAATAGTGTACAACGGATAGCGAAGCGTGGTCGCTAGCAGTCGTGTCCATTTTTGCTTATTACATGACGTCATCCAGCCACTGCCGAGAGCCAATTTATGAATGAAAATATAGTAAGCATGCGCAGTGCAAGCCTTCTATGTCCCCACATAGTATTCCACCAAAACAAGTGTAAAATTCTCTATCACCTCGTACCAAAATCGACCTAGAATTTCACTTTCCTATGTTTTATATGAATTTTGAAAGGTATTCTCAGAGGATCTATTTTCTCACCGATACCGCACAGGTAAGCGAATTTCGATTGCTTCTTGCTTTTCCGTGAAAATCGTACGAATTAGCATCACCCCCGCATCGTGTTTGTTGGAATTTGTAGAGTCTATCGCAACGTGTACAAAGTCAATTGGCTTCCGGGTTTTAGGACCGTCAGTCAATATGCATGAAATTGCAGAGTTTCGATAATTTTCGATCGATACTGGAGCGATCCGATCACGAACCAAGACCATTTCCTGCGTACACAATGTGACCGGATATCGCTATCGCTATCGATACTTCCACACGCAGTCGGAAGGCAACCACGTGGTCATGACGTGATCTGCGCGATTGCCCAATCAGCGGTCAGGCGGTCTCCGAATCGCTGATCGCGGACGATCTATCCGTTGTACACAGTCTATGGACAATAGTTCGTCGTGCACAAGTCAATACCATGGTCCATTGCATGCCATGTGTCTCATGATTAAGAACTTGGAAAAAAAAATCCATTAGTGATTAATGACCAAGAGAAGGCCCCATCATATGCTGTATTACAGTTGAAGCATGTCTCGAATTGTTGCAATAAATGAATGCAACACAATGTAAGTAGCAGCAACCGCGACACTACTCATTCTACTTCACTGTACTGGCTAGTGCCGTGGACATGGACCAGTATGTTGGGTATTCATTACAAATTCCACTTCGCAAGTATTGCTCTCCCCGTCACAAGATTGTACATGCTTCATCTAAGTTACACTACGGAAACCTGTTACAGAGATACCCGACAGAGCAAAACGATCTCTTTATTTTTTAGTCGAGCGCTCACGTCCTATACGATCCACCACACACCGGCCCGACCGACCGGTCCTGTACGTTCTCCTTTCCGACGGAAAAGAAACATGGGACCCCAGATATAATCCACTCAAATCAATCTTTAGAAACGGGATCTTGTTTTGAAATACATATGGCAGGAAGAATAATTCTTTGAACTTTCAATAAATGATGTTATTTGTGTTTTCATTTGCCAAAATACGAAGTTTTTCATCATTATACCTTTCTCTTCTTAGATATCTGCGCGGCCATATTTGCTGGCTCGACTCGAAAAGGGAGATGATATTGTACCGTATTCTCTCGTAGATGGCGCTAATATAAGTCTCTTTTGGATCTCAGATCCGTCGCACTATTTTGCTTTTTATCATCTTATTTTGCAAATTTCAAGGAATTTAAGGGGTAAACAAAATAAGATCCTTTTCCTCAATAAGGAACCGTTCAAAAAGTGGATGTATAAGATATTTGTATTACTTAAAAAATTGACTAATATTCTAACTTTCCGACATCTTGTGCATTATTTTGTGGGATTCAATATTTGTAAAAAAAAAAAAAAAAAAAAAAAAAAAAAAATATCTTAAACAGTGTTTGCGTGCAGCTGAAATATCTTACTTGAAAGATGTGTCTAATATTGTTTACTGATAACTGTTATGCTCACAGAAGTATTGATGCCATTCACAGAAATGCAAAACGAGGCTACAGGCTATTTGTGTTTTTTCTTCTCTCTTTGTCTGAGCAGCTGTCGCCACACAATCATAATCATTCGTAATTGTTACAACACCTGAAATGCACAAATTGAAAATACGAATAACTTTTCAAGGGTGTCGAGCACTCATTTAAGAAAAAAAAAACTGATTTATATCTTTCTATAATATCATCCCTTGTCTGATGATAATTTTATTGGCATTTATCAATGTCTTGATTGTTTTTCTCTGTCCTTTGTACATTTTGTAAATTGTAAAAAAATGAGAGTGTCTAAAAACAAAACAATATCAAGCATTTTGTGCCATGAGATGACTTAGGTCTATGTAACTGTTAAAACTGCTAAATTTTCTAGTTGATATAAGCCACAAGCTTATTTATCTTCCCCGATCCTTTGTTTTAACATGTTGACAAACATTCAACCTGTTTTCATTACCACTATTCAAGTATGCAATTATGTAGTTGCATGAACAATGTTCATTTAACTTTAAAAATTTGATTTGAAAATTCTGTAATGAACATCTATGAGACACTTATTTAAAAGTATTCGTACGTACGTACAATGTAACTGAATAATATTCAGCAGAAAACGACTGAATGGATGAACAAAAAATAATTGGTCGATGTACTCCATCAACTACTTCACACAGTATCCAATTGATCATTCATTCTGATCATTACCAAAACTACTTCAGCAATGAAACATTGAAAATATCCACAATGCACTCAGTGAAAAGCACGAATATATTGAGCAATATTTCTGTAAATATATTAATCATGAAACCATCCAAATAGTCAACCTATCGGCTATCAATTATCAAATATATCATCTAATTACAAATTCAACAATATCATCAGTAATAAAGCGGGAAACCAACCCACACATACCCAACTTTCTCGCGCTCACTCACTCACCCACTTTCAAGTTTCTCATACTCACTCAAAAGATTTGTTCAATCACCTACTCACTCACAAGATTTACTCAGTCACTCACTAATCACTTCCAAATTCACTTACTACCTACCTCCCTCCCTCACCCACTCTTTCACTCAATTACCATGCACACACACTTACTAATTTACTCACTCACTCACTCAAAAGATTCATTCAATCACCCACTCACCCATTTACTGCTATATTCACTCACGACCTTCCTCCCTCCCTTCCTCCCTCCCTCACTCACCCATGCATTCATTCACTCACTTACCATTCACACACACTTACCAATTTACTCACTCACTTACTCAATCATTCAATCAACCATTACTCTCTCTCTGTTCCTCTCTCTCTCTCTCTCTCTCTCTCTCTCTCTCTCTCTCTCTCCCTCCCTCACTCCCTCCATCTCTCTCTTTCTCTCTCTCTCTCTCTCTCTCTCTCTCTCTCTCTCTCTCTCTCTCTCTCTCGCTCCCCTCTCCCTATCTCTTTCATGCACTCACCAATTCACCCATTCACTCACTTCCTAACCAATTCTCTCACACACTCACTCAACCAACCAATGAAGAAAACTACTCAAAAAAAGTTGTCAAAGCCGAGGGAATACCTTTCAGCAAAACTGATATGCAAGCAACACAAAATACTTTAATCAAAGGGGAAAAATACACTGTAAACAAACTCTCCACATAAATGTCCACATTAGTTGAGTTGCTCATTCATTTACCATGTATTTACAATACTAGTACATCAAAATGAGGTTGATAAATGATAAATGGAATCTTAAATTGCAATGGCTTTCTGTCTTTCACTGCATTCAAACAGTTGTCTATTTTCTCTACTTGAACACTTCCTGTCGCTCAGTTAGAACGTTAAATGGAGGTCTCATATATACAAGAGGCCACTCCATGCATGTTAACAAAGGCACTTTATTTCTTTCTGGATAAAGGACAGGATGAAAACTAAAAAGGTCAAACAGATACAGAGAGCTAGGAGGTGTAGCTTCCTCTATCTGAATACTTATGCATTTGTGACTGGCTCTGGAAATAAGATTTGTATATTAATTAGAATTATCTGGCCCCATTTCTTTCATTTGGTACCAGTTTAGTGTGATAGTTTGAAACAAAAGCAATGATTGTTTTATGCATTTCTTATTTCACTAAAGCCATGAATGCACAATAAGTTTGTAAGTGTTGTACTTAGCTTATTTTAGCACAAAAGGCAGTGTTTGGGGTTTTGGCAAAGTGGGTTTCATTTGGGAGAAAATGGTGGAAGGTAATTCTTTAAGTCAGTGCTCACCATGCATCCATCACATCATATCATATCTATGTTGCTTTGTACCGATTTTGTGATGACAAAACACATACAGTATTACAAAAGCAGCACAAATAAGCATTATGAAAGGAAAGATACACAAATTCAACAAATATCAAGGTGTCTGTCTGCCAGCAGATCAGATATGGAATGTGAAATAGAGTCCAATTAACTCTTTCTATGTCGGATAAGTTTCATGCATCATAAGATAAGTATGCAGTACTGGTGGAAACATACACACAGGGCATGGAAAGAATGAAGGTATGAAAAAAATTGTTTCCTCTCGTAGATTGCAGTATTATATCGAATAATACAAAGGAAACTTTTGGCTTCATTAACCTTTAAAGATAGTGTATCCCGTTGGCAAAATTCATGAAATTCGGCACAAATCAGCAGTATAATCTAAAGATAATGTGTATGAAATCTCAGAGTCACAGCTTCAGGAACTTTTTCAGGAAAAGTGAGAACTCTCCTTGTTTACACTTGAACGCACTGACCATAGTCTACATTCATAATCATACTGTCTCAGTCAGCATGCGATGTGGGTAATGCACTGTAGAGCGTACCAGTGTAAACCATAGAACACAGCGGTCTCTGATCTCTGGGCTATAAGTTTCGGATGATCGATTCTTGCAGGTGAGGTGTACTATGGTGTCACAGAAGGTGTTAATGCACCAATCCTTCCCAGTGCAGGTCTTCATGAGTACAGGTTTTTTTCTGGAATTTGTGGTGTACTTTGGTGTCCCAGAAGGGTGTTACTTCACTACTCCTGCCCAGTGCAGGCCTTCATGGGTACAGGGCTCTTCTTGCAGATGTAGTGTAAAATAAAGTCCCAAAAGGGTGTTACTTAACCACTCCTGCCCAGTGTAGGTCTTCACCGTTACACGGTTCTTGCAGGTTTGGTGTACTATGGTGTCCCAGAAGGGTGTTACTTAACCACTCCTGCTCAGTGTAGGTCTTCACCGTTACAGGGTTCTTGCAGGTTTGGTGTACTATGGTGTCCCAGAAGGGTGTTACTTAACCAGTCCTGCCCAGTGTAGGTCTTCACCGTTACAGGGTTCTTGCAGGTTTGGTGTAATATGGTGTCCCAGAAGGGTGTTACTTAACCACTCCTGCCCAGTGTAGGTCTTCACCGTTACAGGGTTCTTGCAGGTTTGGTGTACTATGGTGTCCCAGAAGGGCGTTACTTAACCACTCCTGCCTAGTGCAGGTCTTCACGGGTACAGGGTTCTATCAGCAGGTGTGGTGTACTATGGTGTGCCAGGAGGGAACTGTTTGCAGATGCAGAATTCAATGGAGACTCGAGGGTCCAGACACACCTCATACTTCTGGTAGCGGGAGACTTGCTTCAGCTGGATGCAGAGAGGATACAAGATGATAAGAAGTTGATGGACAGAGGATGAGAGAAGGAAGGGGGTGGGGCCTAAGTGAACTTTGCCCATATGTATTCAAAAGAGTAACTCCAATTCACCCTTTATTGCACCATTGATGCATTTTGGCGCAAGTCAAAATTTGACATTCAGAACGCATTGAGCACCAGTTTGCCTGGCATACAAAGGGTTAAAAAAAAGTTGCTAGCAACTATTCAGAGAAACAGATCACACAATGTGTGAGGAATATTTGACAACTATAAAGAAATTCATGAATGTTCTACAGATACAAAGATTGCTAATCATTGAGCCAATTGGAAACTCAGTCATCAGGTTGTGATGTCATAGCCTAGCTTTTCTCCCATCATAGTTTAGCCTTTTTCCTCATAGAAAGTGATGTTATTACGTCTTTGCTCAAGTTTAATGAGGGAGACATATTTTTGTATGCGTGCACAATGACATAATATTAACCTGTTCTGAACTAAGCCTGCATATATACGGGCTGGCTTTTCTCCCCTCAAATGCTATGCAGTGCGACTCCCGCTTAATCTGCTGTACGGACAATAGACAACAGGTTATGAATAAACTTAAAACACATTTAAGGGCGCAAATGAACCACATCCTTATGATGAATTCAGTACCATGGCAAATTTTGACCTCCTTACTTAACCAGGGTTCACAAAGCAGGAAAATCTAACCGTGTAACAGAAACTGGATAACAGAGAGCTCTTGGTAAAATTTACATACAAAACAGTGTGATCTTGTCCTTACCGAGTCAATGTGCCCATCTTCCGTAATTCGCAGGTCCCACCTGGATGGCCCTTCCAATGCATCGAAGGTGATGATGTACATGACAATCTGGAGACCAGCGTAGTCATGGTATATCCTGGCAACTGAGACGAGAGAGGAGAAATGAAGGTCCATACACGATGTAGCATTGGTGCTGGTGTTGGCGCTAGGACTGGCATTCCCGGACCACAATGCTTCCTGGTGGAGTGATTAAGTTTGAAGATTTCATTGAACACTACTAAAACTTTTTCACAAAGGCTCTTTTTAGGGAAACAAATTTTATAAGGGCTTCCATTGACCTGGATAACCTATATGCATGTTGGGTACTCGATGATACATAAAAGTTATGTGATATGAAGTACTAGCATGTTTGAATAAGGAAGTCATATGCACTTTTTGGGTTGTTTTGTTAAAGTACATGTAAATGTAAATGAGTGAAACATGAATATTTTTCATGAAAGTATTGTGGTGGCTATGATGCTTGTGGCACCTTTCAAAGCAACTAGCAAGTATGTGTAATATGAAAGATATCCCATAACATCTCCAACAATCCTCTACCCCAATAATATTACAATGTCCATTCTTTACAAGAAGGGAGACAAGATCGTAGGACTGAAACATTTGAAATGAATCTTTATGGCTTGTCTGTAATGCTTACAATAGTATCATGTTGGCTGTGGCTTTTATAGTGCCTAAAACCACTTCTAAATATGTGAAAGTATGGAAACTACCCACTAAAATCTCAAATATCCCCCTGTCTCCCATGATAGGGGCCACTCTTTAGGTGGGGTGGTTGTTGGGGCTACTTTTAAGGGAGACTAGATCTTAGGACTGACTAGTTGAAATGAACTGTTACCTTAGAGTGTCTGGCATTGATGTCATCCACAGCCTGCTGTGCGTAAGAGATGTGGATATCAGTCCACTCAGACTGCTTCAACATCTGGACCGGGACAGAGAGAGGGGGACATTGAGTTAGAGAGAGAGAGAAAGAGAGAGAGATAGACAGAGGGAGAGAGGGAGAGAGTGGGAGAGAGAGAGTAGGAGGAAGAGGGAGGAAGAGGGAGAAAGAGAGAGAGGGGAAGGGAAAGAGAGAGGAAGAGGGAGAGAGAGAAGGGAGAGAGAGAGGAAGAGGGAGAGAGAGGGGAAGGGAGAGAGAGAGAGAGAGAAAGAAAGAGAGAGAGAGACAGACAGACAGACACAGAGAGAGAGTAAGGGGAAGAAGGAGAGAAAGAGGAAAAAAGGAGAAAGAGAGAGGGCTAGATGGCAAGATAGAAAGTACACCGGAACATTCACAGAGACGAGAGAGAGAATGGTAGTAAAAGGCAAAAGGCAAAAAGGCAAAAGGAAGGTGACACACACACATCATACATAATTATATACACCCCACCCTACTTTTTCATTCAATGCTGTATATCATTCTTTTATGTAATGCATTTAGTGCTATTTACATTTAAAGTTACTTGCCATCAATTTCTACATAACGTTCATGTATTTCAACCTCAATATAACATTTGCATATAGAAACATATAGAAACTTGTCTGGTACGCAACATAAATTGTAATTTGGATGGACTACATTTAGGAGGCAACATGAGCCACTGACATCAGCTTTCAAGCTCCCTCATCTCCCGAATCAATTAAGAGAGAAACGACCCATACATCCCAAATGCAAATGAAGATACCGACCTTTGGGCCCCCACATGCACAGCTCCAGCTTGGGATGCCAGCCTCAGCACAACTGCGCTCCCTGAATATGGATGCATGGATTAACGGACATATGGATACACGGATAGACAGATAAATGGATACATGGATAAATGGATGGATAGATGAATGGATACATGGATACTTAGATAGACAGATAAATGGATAAATGGAAACACAATCACGCATTGTGATAACATGTGTAAGTAGAGTTTGATTTCTCCCATTTATGTGTGTAAATATCATGGCTGGCCTGGGAGCAGTGCATGCATTATATAATGCAAATCCTGGGTGTCATTCATGAAAACAACAAACCCAAAAAATGTCTGCCAGCCTGTCATTTGCAAAAATGACTTTTACAACTACTTCTACTATCCATCACCTTTCATTGATGTCCATTTATGTCTGATAAGCATTATCCAGACACTGTGGACTATGTAGCTTACCTTGGTATGATCTGAGTGATGAGGTTGTAGGATTCCTTGACGATGTGACCTTTGACCTTGTCCAGATGTGGGTAGTCCATGAGAGACTTCATGGTGTGGTGCAGGTCATAGTGAACCTATCAGCAGCAGAACACCATATCATTAGCACACATCACCACCACATTAAAATATACAGCCTAACCATTCATTGTACAATGACAGATTGAATGCTCTGTGCAATTCCCTGTTTCCATGGTATATATAGATGCCTAGAATGGTGGAGCAGGTTGCCACGAACCACAGAGAACACGATATTATGAGCCAATCTAGGCCCTGTCTAATAGAGAGTTACAATTGATCTGAACCGATAGCAAGTCAAATCCATTATCTCTAATGTACAGAGTTACTACTGATATCAATCGCAAGTCAGCTGTGATCAATCGCAATATATGGCAGGGCCGTGGACCATATTGAATATAAAGCCCCACGATGATCATATCATATATATAGCCCTATGATGATCATATTCAATATATAGCCCTATGATAACCATATTGGATATATAGCCCTACGATGACCATATTCAATTTATAGCCCTACGATGACCATATTGGATATATAGCCCTATGATGACCATATTCAATATATAGCCCTATGATGATCATATTGAATATATAGCCCTACCATTGATTGCAATCCACTCACCACGTATCTCTGACTGTTGATCAACAGGTTCCTCTCCCAGTCTGGGTGTGAACGGAAGACATGCTTGGGAAGAATGATGGCCAGGAATGGCAGCATGATCTCCATGTAGCTGCCTGGATGGTTAGCTTGGTCACCATGGTAACGGTCCCCATGGTCCCCAAACAGGAACTGCAGAGAGGTTTATATATTAGCAGTTTTGGATATGGCTTCGTGAAGTGACCCGTCAAAAGAGTACTAGAATTGAACAATGCTTTCAGTGAACTCAGGAAAATCACATGAAAAGCATAACATACATGTAGGGACTAATGCTACTTCTACTATACTTATTACTATAATAATGCATCTTCTACATACATCTAACTACAACAACTATTATTACTTCTACATGAACAACAACAACTACTATAACTACTACCACTTCTAATTCTAATACTACTGCCACCACTAGTACTACTACCACTACTACATGAACTACTACTACTACTACTACTGCTACTACTACTACTACTACTACTACTACTACTACTACTACTACTACTACCACTACTACTACTTCTACTACTTCTACTACTCCTATTCAAATACTTCTGTGTTACTACTTCTACTCCTACTACTAGTAGTACTACTACTAGTACTATTACTACTACTTCACCAATTTATACTTCCACTAAGATGTCTTCTTCTACTATGTTTTCTGAATTCTGAGCTGTTTCTTACTATGGCTAGATTTGGTTGAGATGCCATCAGTGATTCCAGTGTGTCCGCGAGCAGGGCATCTACCTGGTTTGCAGACTCCTGCTCAGGTCTAGAAGAAAAAGTTTAAAATTCCTATTACGTTACGCATTTTGAGATGAAATGGAGGTAACAGTGAATAACACATGGAAAATAACACTCATGTTTCAAATAGCGGACATCTGTTCTTTCACCACCATAGAATACCGGAGTGTGATGTAACATGAGCATGTTGCAAAGATAACTCGTTCTAAACTATGAGGGTAGAGCAAACAGCGGTGATTATCAAATCATCATCAATAAAATTGATTTTGGCCTCGGAATCACTATGGTATATAAAGTTTAGTTATATAATAATTACAGAGAAAAATTAAATAACCCATGGCTGTGTTTCTGTGATGAAAATCAATGATTTTGTGACAGCATCAGATGATTTATTTTGCGCCCCATAAATTGTTCTACGTTTAGTACATGGTCTAAGTTAAACCAATGTTGTGACTACGGACCTTAATCAATTGTATGCAAATGCGGCACATGCTTTCCAGCTCTTAGAAAGAGTATTCTTCCATCATTAAGCATCAAAGAGTTTTCTGTTAAAGAATACGAGAGCAATCTTACCTGTGTTTGGCATTGAGGTCAAAGGCCGCCCATTTAGCTGGGTAGTCATAAGCCAACATGTCATGGGTGAAGTTCACGATGTGTTCGTGGATCATCGTATCGCCGTCGCATAGCCCACTGAGGACTCCAGGATGCATCTACAACAGAAATAATAACAGTAATTCAAGACCATATAGGATGGCAAGTCATCGTGGATTGAGAACATCACTCAAACTAAAGCACATAAGCAACCATGACAAGACACTGATTGAAAGTATCTCCAACAGTAATTGAGTAAAATACTGGTATTAGCACATGAACATATACTATTCAAAGGCTCATGAGCTCTGGGGTCGGTTTCTTGAAACTATGACAACTCTTAGCTGAGTTCTAAATCTGATACACTGATATCTGAATTAGCATCCTCTTCGAGAAACCGTTAAGCATCGTTAATACCAGCGTGAGTTCTAAATGAGTTGTCACTGGCACTCTAATGCACTAAGATGCCCCTGGCAGTCGGCCCACATACTGTGTTTCAGTGAAAGGTTCAGTGAAAGTGGGGAGGGGGTGGGGCTAGTGTAGAGATGGAGGGGGGGGGGAGTTCTCTCTGAAGGTGAGAAAGAGGAGCTGCATCATACCTCTTTGTTCTCCATCTTGACCCAGCCATGCTCCCAATGAGGCAGCTCTGCAGGAAGATGGTTACATGCCTGGAAAGACAAACAACTTTGTTACGTCTTTACTCTTTGTGTGTCAGCCAAAGCGCCGCTCTATGGGATTTGTGCGTCTTGCATGTGCAAAAATGTGTCAATGGCATGTAAAGAGTTAAAAGTTCTAAACAAAGAGCTCTTTTCCAAAATGGCTAAATCAAATTTCCTTCAAAGGAGAAACAAATGAATATCAATACATTGAGCAGCATTGAAGCATTTGGTAAAGAAATAATGAATGATCACTTAGACAAGCAGGAGCAACACTTCACACTTTGATTTCACTTTTGAACAGTCAAAAGAAAAAAAAGTAAGACTAGTTAGTGGTTTAAAAGCAGAAAAGGCATTAAGGAAGATTTGCAAAAGCTTAATCATTGTGAGAAAGTCAGATATTTTATTCAAAATTGTAATCACTAGCTCTAAAATGCCTTCACAGACAACTCAATTTGTCTGTTACAGATGAAGATAGGGTTGTCATGGTTTCAAGAAATCCACCCTTGATGACATGAACTAGATGACTCCACTCAAACTTACCTCTTAAGCTAGAAACACAAGGAACAGCGAGCATGGATTTCTTTTGACATGGCGGGATGAATCTATGACTGAATCTAGATATGAAACATGAAACACACAGATGATAGAAGTAAGACAGTGATGCACATTTAGAAACGACAGTTTGGCACTTGACTTGATTTCTGCTTATCGGTATACACAAAATGCTGAAGATGATGGTGTAAATGTTTTGTGCGGGGGTTGGCCTTATCATTTACGTACCAGGGCAATGTTGCATACAGCATTTCAATTCTAGTAACTTATCATCAATGGTAACTTCTATGGTAACAGCCAATAAAATCTCATTATTGCACATGTTGTCATGGTAGTTACCACTGATGTTACAATAACTGAAAACCTATACGGAACATGGCTTAAACAGTTTATAACAAAGTTTCTACACCAGCTCTACTGTCACTAAGTCTATTGGGATTATGTTTGAATACAATCTTAAGTATGACTTAAATTGGCAGTCTGGTTGTGAAGAGACAGAAATGTATTGACGATATATGCAGCTATGTAGCTAGCTCATAAACATTAAAAAAAAAAAGATGAAATAGGGGCAGACATGAGGGGGAAAATTTTTTTGTACAGCATCTGGATGGCTAACAGATGGAAAGCATGGAGCTGATACAACGCAACACACATGAACTGTAACACCGGTAATATTTTGGTGACTTCTATTTTAAATCAATTTGTAGTGATAAGTATTTCTTGTGTACCAAAATAACATCCCATGAATATGGTGTAGGTGTGCTGTGCAGCGAAAATTTACTCATGCAAAAATTATCAGTTTTACAGTTTATATTATCACAAACTTTATATTATAATGACGATCCAAAACCATCCAAAACAGGACACTGAAAATAGAGTAAATATGGATGTGGATGAGGTAAGAGACATGTATCAATGAGATATGGTACTCTATATGAACAATCTCAGGAACAATCCCAGGACAGAAATGCACAAAAGTTTGCGAAGTAAAAAATAAATATGACCTGCAGCTAAATCTAAATGTTGCCGCACAGAGCCTTTACTTTCATTGCAGTTTCTATGATCTCCAATGACATGTTACAAAGGGTTACTCACATTATTTTTTTAAATATTTTATGTACAAAAAGATTGCATAACAAAAATAATGCTACTGTCTCCTCATTTTTTCTTAACATTCATATTTAAAGCTTGATATGGCTATGTGACAAGTCACAAATTTTCTCAATTTTCTCAATTTCTTTTTTAAATACAAAGTTGTGTAAACACGAAAGGAAAGTTAGATGATGGATGTACTTACAGTACATATGGTCTGTGTTCCCATAATGCCATTGCCCGTATCCATGGCATAGCTTGTGAGGTAGCCATGCTGGTTGGCATAGTCCCACATCCACTCCTTGATAGCTTTGGAATATCTACAAGAAACCAGTCATTTCAACTGAGTCATTTATTGGAAGTAGTACTTCCAAGAACTACGGAAATACTACATCACATTAGGACTTACATCTGCTGCCTCATCTTCATTCATGTTGCTTTTCCTAATACATATTTTTCACATAAGTTTTAAATAATCATTAAATCTTAAAATTGGCAATGCAATGAAAAGGTTGAAATCCCACCTTTCCTCTTCAAATTGAGATTATTGTTCTAACTTCAATGATTTTGACATTTTGTTAATTCATAATGGAATTTACATAACATTTTTTAAAACAAAAGTGTTGCCAATTTAAAAGCCAATTAGGGGTCAGTTTTGCTCTAAAAAGGCTTTTGTCCCAAACTTCATGTTCTTTCCTCCATCTTCCCCCTCTTCTATTATTTTTCTTTTGATGAACACAAGATTAACTATTTGACTAACTTGTGGGTGTGTACTCTCTGCTCCTCATCAGATCGCTTGAAGAAAATTCCTGCAAAGAATCATTAGAAGGACAGTAAGACCACAAGATCAATTAGATTTAAATGAAAGCAGTAAAATCGATGAATCAAATATTGAAGCTTTGAGGAAACTCCAACAAATAATGAGAAAAGGTTTTCTTTCACCTACATATATCTGCGGGTCTGGTTTTGCTGATTTTATGGTATTCAAATTGCTACAAGTGTTGTGCTACTATTTCAATATGTGCTGAAATATTCTACAGCTACATATATGATTTATCAGTAATGAAGAATACATGAATCATTATCAAAACTGCTATATTTCTGATGAACAACAAACTAGAATTGCATACTTGCATTACGTGGTAAATACAGGGATGACCACGCAAGGCAGAATTATGAGCAGAGGCAAACCACAATCTTCATTTTATTCATTAATTTGCATGTGAAAAAATGTTTAGGAGCCGCTTGGTGAACGTTCTCTTGGTGACTTACCTGCATAAAGTGGGGTCAAATTCATTGCAGTCACCCCTCCTATGGCATTCAGGCGGTTGAACAAGAAAGCTTGATGGCTGGATGCATGGCCTGCAGAATAGGGCAATGGAGATCAAACAAAACAAATCAAACTTCAATATGCTATCAGAAGCAAAGGCACATTTATCAAGGGGAAAGTCCACCTTGAAATTTAGTTTGTTTTAGTAAAATAAAAAAAAAAACATGACAGAAACAAATAAGAGGTTTGACAAAAATCTGTCAAATGGTAATAGAGTTGTGAATTTTTAGATTAATTTTCTGACGTCCCTTGCAAGATACTTTAAATTGTACCAGCCGTGCATCCCACACTGCAAAATCCGACCTACTTGCATTGAAGAGCCTCTGTAAGAGGCTCCTAGTCTTGGGGAGGCCACATGAGCGATGGAACTGGGCTCTGGACAACGAGTCAACATTGATGGACAGAATGGACAGAGGCTGCCAGGCTTCATCTTTCCGCTTCTGCAAAGAGAGAAAGACAGGCGAACTGGTCTTTAACCCTTTGAGTGCCAGACAAGCTGGCACTCTACATGGTTTGTGTGTAGTACTTGTGAATAAATTGCCACATGGCACGCAAAGAGGTAATCCTTGCCACATACCGTACATATTCGGCTTTCTGGTATTGCCTTATACTCATTGTTCGTGAAAGTTGTTTATTCATGTTTGTTAAATGAATAAAGAATAAAGAATTGAAAATTGAATATTTTCTCTCTTCAGGGGCTTGGTATATACACCTACTGTCAAAAAATACTGGAGTGGTGTTCTGAAAGAAATTGAAGTCCCAAACTGTCTGAGCACAGTCAGTTCGCATTCTGAGCGCAGACTTAAGTCACAAACTGCATCAATCAGCCAATCACAAATCAGGATTTCAGGGGACTTTGTATATTTGTATTCTGAATACCCCCTTGGTACTGTGACAACATACCATCATACCATAATGGTAAATGAACAGGTTGAGTAGTGAGTAAAAACATGATTTCCAGGATACTGCAAGTCAGGCAATCAAGACATCTTACCAAGTCATCAAAGATTTGTCTCTGCTTCTTGACAGGCTCCATGCTAGGAAGAAACTGAGTCCTGTAGTTGTGATGGACCACAGAGCTAAGGAAAGAGAATATGGAGGGGTAAAAAGTAATAAAATAAGTCTGAAATACACAATCACATCAAGAATAAATCAGTAGTATTGATACAGAAAAATATGGCCCTTCATCATAAAACCTGCAAAACACACTGTCAATATGTATGGAGAGAAATGAGATAAAATGACATTAATGTCTCCATTGAATGCTGTAGTACATGTATGTATGTGAGATGTTTTCACAGACTCAAAAATATTAAGCTGTACTGCACATGTAGCATCCCACTTGAATCACTAAGATGTGTCAAGCATGAGTGACTGCATTTGAATAAAGTTCCTGGTTTACAGTGAAAGCATTGCACGAGCCCAAAGTGATTAACCCTATGGTGATGGGAACTTTTATTTTACCATTTCTGAACATTAACTTCAACAACAAGAGAGCGAAAACTTTAACTCATTACAAATATCTGCTCCACATGCTCACCTATTCAGACTGCTTTCTCTACACATGACATCTGCGTATTGGGTTGGGAAGGGAATGGTGATGGGCTGGGTCACATGACTCCAAGATGAGTACTGATTGGTGTAGTTTTTCATGACATCACTGGAGAGGCCTCCATTTCTCTCAAAGTACCAGTCTACTCTGAAGTCTCCCTGGCAGCTCATGGTCAATGTCCTGAGAGGAAAAGTGAATGGAGTATATTGTCAGGGGTCCTGCATAAATTTCCTTTTGCATGTCAAAAAAAAATGGTTAAAATGACAGAAAATGGAAGAAGATACTGTATCAAAACTTCCCTCCCAATATAATAGAACTGGAAACTGACCTTTAAGAGAAATTATGGAGTTCGCTAGATCTTGAGGAGGTTTTGGGCGGATTTCCCAAAACTTCAGTGGCACACATCCAGAGGTGTAACCCTCCCAGTACCATAGGTGCATGAAATGTATAATAAGTCAATGGGGCCTTCCTGGCTTGGTATTGAGAGGGTTAACCCCATTAGTACCATAGGTGCATAAAATGTGTAAAAAGTCAATGGGCTTTTCCTGGCTTTGTATAGCCTAGTTACTAGCCTGGGGAGTGCATGGTGACAACCAAGTCTGTTAACAACTATGTCTGGTAATACAGACTAGGCCCTAATCACTCTGACTGCCCTGGATCATTGTGGAGAAGGCAGCAAAGAGGATCCAGGGCAGTCAGAAGGATAAGGGGGCCTAGTCTGCAAAGTTGTTAACTCTTTGCCCGCCACACACACTATCTCCCCTGCGCCACATTAATTTCAAGGTGCCACACTCAGAGGGGTTTTGCATGCACTGTCTTATTCCACTTCCAATAACTTTTTATTGGTTTGTCGTGATGAAAAAAAATGTGCAGCTAAGTCTAGGAAAAACTTATACTCATGCCAATGGTATCATTTTTTTCATGTATAATATCATAGATTCTGAGAATTATAACTTTACATTCTGTCTCCAAATTATCGTTTTGGAGGCTATTTTATACCTCTTATATTCAACATTTCCTAATGAAGGTTATTCTCTAAGTTAGTTTATAGAAAAGATGTGTTCTTTAGCTTTCATTAAATACCAAACCCATGTCTTTATGGGAATAATGAGCCAAGCAATTTAGGATTTAAATGGGGCATTCAAAAAGAGAAAGCTAACAATGAACTAAACTTCTCTATTGAAATTGACCCTGGGTACTTCTCAATAGACTTCCTGTCCTGGGAGACTTCCTGCCTATTGATACTTTAATCCCCTTATTGTTATATACGATGCAATACACGCGTCGCTTTTGTGTGTGCGCACAATACAACTGTGCGCGAAATGTGACTTGAGTCGAACTTGGCAGCCCGCTGTATGTGCCGCGAGTCGAACGAAGCGGGCAAAGAGTTAACAGACTCAGTTGTGATCATGCGCTCCTCAGCCTACAGTAGAAACTAGGCTAGGCTTCGTACTGAGAGGTTTAACCCCATCAGTACCATAGTTGCATGAATGTGTAATAAGTCAATGGGCTTTTCCTTGACTTGGTACTGAGTATTTCCATTTCCACTAGATTTCCATACCTGTTTTGCCTTTGATGGGAGGTGTACGTAGGACTGTGGCTACATTCCCAGTCTGGCGTTGTACGGCAGAGAGATGGAGGGGCCTCCAGCTCCACAAGGGAGCAAGAGCTGTCGCTCCGTGGAGACAGCTCCTCCGTAAGGAGACTGGGCTCCAGGTGTGCCAGGAGCAGCTCCCTGGTCTCCCTGCTCCAGGTGGATGCAATGAGCTCCTGCCTTCTCACCAGGAGGGGATCTGTGACTAGGATAGGAACATCATTCAGCTGGAAGATTGAGTTTTCTATTCTTAATATTTTAAGACATTTGGAGTATAGAGTTTATGCAGGTTTCAAGTGAATCATCTGTATCTGTATCTAGCCTTTTATCTCCACTGCTGAAGGAAGGCCTCCTCATCATTTTTCCATTTTGATCTATCTTGTGCCGTTCGTTTCCATGTCATACTTCCATATTCTCTAATATCGTCAATCCACCTCCTTCTTTGCCTGCCTCTTCTTCTGGTGTTAGCTCTGGGGGTCCAGATGGTTAATGTATGTCCATCTATCATCTTTTCTCATGGCTAGATGACCAGCCCACCTCCATTTCCTCTATTTAATTTCCTGTACTATGTCCCATACTTTGGTTTTCTTTCTGAAATCCTGGTTTCTAACTTTGTCCCTCTTTGTAACACCAATCATAATTCTTTCCATAGCACAGAGAGCACAGGTATGATAGGTGAATCATATTGAATCAATAATTGTTTTTTAGTTGGTGTCCCATAATCAATTTAGGTTTAGTAGACTGTTTGTGTTAAACCTCGGAATACGAGCCAAACAGAAGAAGAGGAAGACATTTGCGAAGATAAACCCTTACAGACTTTTCAGACTCCCCACATTTCCCAATTGGTGCTTACCATGATTGTTCTCTAATTCAGCTGGAGTAACCCGCTGCTCTGGCCGGCCTCTCTTCAAGATGGCAAGTTTTGCCAGAATCCCACCTCCCTCACCACGATGCCTCCCTTCTCCCAATGACTGATCATCAGAATAAGTCCTATTCCTCTCCATTTTCCTGCGACTAGATTCTCTCCAGGCTCCTCCAGCTGGACGACTCTCTAGTAGGATGGCATCGTCAAACTGAATCTGGTTCTGCTCTAGGTCCAGTTTGCCGAGGTAGATGGTGACGCGGCTAGTGGGTTTGAGAACGACGAGGGTCCATAGCAATAGCTGGAGCGTCACAACGAGCAGGATGGCCACCAGAATGTGGAAACGGGAACATACCCTGGGACACTTCATAGCGTTATACATCAGCTTCTGCTGAAAAAGGTGAGTTAGAAATGAAGACTGATTTCTAATCAAAAGGATAATTTCACTCAGATGTACCGTATGCCAAAATCAAGTACAGACTGCGAAGAGGAGACATGATACAAACCTATAAGATTGTCCATGGCATTGATAATGTGAATAAAGACCTGTTTTTCACATCAGCTACAACTCAAGCAATGCGTGGTCATCCTTACAAGCTGTATATAGACTGAGTATGAGACAGAACACCTTCAGTGTCAGAGTGGTCAACGACTGGAATTCCTTGCCTGCTGAAGAAGTCAACTGTCACCTGTCAATGGCTTCAAGACAAAGCTAGACAAGTTTTGGTCTGCGTGGCACTACGTTCACGCATGGGAATAGTTACTCTTTCAGTCTTTGTCTGCATTGGTACAGCACTTCAGCACAGACACAGAACAGGAATCTATCCAAGTTACAAAGACAACATACAAGATAGACCTGGAAACTTGACTGCAGAAACAACTGTATTTTTCCAGTAGATCCGGTAATAAAACAGGTAATAAAAAAATGAAAGAAAAAGGTACATATCCTGGGACATTTCATCACATTTTACATCAGCTTCTGCTCAAAAAGACGAGTTAGAAATGAAGACTTATTTCAATTCAAAATTCCAATATTACTCAGATGTTTACCAAAATGAAGTAAAAAGGGGCCAGGTGCTAATGCACTTTGGTATCCCACGGCCCACATATATAATACACACAATGGGAACGCTGCAATAGTGATTGTCGTCGACAGAAAGTGACCTAGAAATCACTTTTTTGGACGAATTAAGCAGCGGAAATTTTGTCTAGGGTTAGGGTTAGGGTCAGGGCTAGGGATAGAATTAGGTTTAGGGTTAGGGTTAGGGTCAGGGTTAGGTTTAGGGTTTAAATTCATAAAACTAGTGGGATACCAAAGTGCATATGCCATTAGCGCCAGGGGCCATATTCTAGGTCACTTCATAATCAAAATGCCATATCATATTATGATATTATGTCACTTTCTGCTGGAAAAGAGATGCTCTGGAAGTGAAGATTAATTTAAAGTCCTACAGTCTTTGTATAGAGACTGATTTTTCGGTCTACGGCAATCAGTGCGGCAGCAGCTGCAGTCGCACAGCATCGGAGCTTCGGTTAAATTTTCTGGGGAACCTCCGGCTGGAATATTGACTGATTTCGGTGTACATGCATAATTTGTTACCTCTTTGCATTTTTTTAAATTCACTACAATCACTCACCAGTTTTACGTTTCTAGACTTGACAACCCCCTCTGATAGTTGCAATTCCATTTATACGTGCACTATATTTATACGTGCACTATAAGCAGCGCCGCGCGGGGCGGCTGGGGCCAGGCAGTACAATTGCTCGCTCGACAGATTTGAAACGGGTGTGTGTATTGAATGTGTCAGTGTTTGAACAGCGTGGTATAGCGCGGTGGTGCTGGTGGTGGTGGTGGTGGTGGTGGTGGTGGTGGTGGTGGTGGTGGTGGCAGGCTGCATGGTCGAGTGACACACTACTACATATGCACATGCTGGTAATTAAGACGTATACATTCGAGAGGGAGGGAGAGAGGGGGGGGGGGGGGGAAGAGGGAGAATATGAGTGACGCTGTGACGGAATGAAATAGAGACATTAATTTGAGAGGGAGCAGGTAAGAGATGGTGGAATATGACAAAGATATATTTTAGTCAATATTACTATTCATTAAAATACAATGAGGAGGTACATGAGGTGGAATACTAATTTCGCTTCATCACCGGGAAGTAGAAATTAATGATGATAAGAAGGGGAGCAAATTGTCTAATCATGCATGCGCAATAATAAACAGAGAGGGAAAAAGGAGTAACAAAAGTCAAATGAAATTAAGAACCATCGAGTTGGAAGGAAGGTTGTTTAAGAATTTCAACAAGATAAACATTGGATAAAGGCATACATTCAAAGGAGATCACACGTCTTTAAGGACTTGCTGAAATAACCCGGAGGAGTGAAGATCTACATTTCCATAGATAGGTAGATAGATAGATAGGTAGGTAGATAGATAGATAGATAGATAGTAAGATAGATAGATAGATAGATAGATAGATAGTAAGATAGATAGATAGGCATGCCATTCCAATATTTTGCCCTAATGCACTGTTTCCCTGCATATCTCTGTCTTAATTTCTATGAGCTTACCATTATACATAATTTTTTTTTATACTATCTTCAGCGTAATAGGTCCTATGACATCTTAAATACATTGAAAATACTAAGGCCTAGTTCATGAAACAGTCCATTTTGTTGGTTCCCTCAATGTGACTTTAAACGATTCAGACTGTTTTCTTGAACTTCATGTTCCAACCCATACATGTAAGGCAAATATTTTTGATATGTGACTTATTTTATTAAGTTATTATTCAACATTTGAAAATGGATCCACAAAGTATTGTCTTAATCAGTCAAAGCGAAATGAAAGCCAGACACGAAGAGAAGTAATCTTTCTATCAATGAAAATGCCAACAAATAATTCAAAGTCAGTTCTGAATTGTAATTTGTATTTGTGTGAATATTCCCTAAGTTCCTGTAATGGATAGTCATGACATTTGAGTTTGAACATGGAATATTTTATTGTAGTAGCATTCATGGGAGGCTTAAAGGTCCCCTGTCATAAAAATGTATGTCGACTTATGTTGATGCAACAGTAATATGTACATAACAAAATCACTAACTGTTCAATAATAAAAAAAAAAACACACACATCTATCGTTGAATCCCCAAGTTTTCTTTCATTTCAAATGATTTTTATAGATCCCTTTATTCCTTTGTCATGACAATCGCCCTCTGCATAGGAGCTAGTCTTTTAACAAAACTTAAAATAAAAATAATACATCAGCTGTATAGGCCTACACTAACAAAAATGTATAAGCAATATGAATCATTTCTTCTCACTCTTGTTTCTTTTAAGGCCTCATTTTAACCCTCTGAGTGTCATAGGTACTTGAAATGTGTAATAAGTCAATGGACATAGAAGGCAAAGGCCTTATCCTTTTTTTGACTGCATTTACTTTTTTTCTTCACACATTCACATTTTCTCGTTAATGATCCGATCTTGATGTTGTCTTTTGTTTTGGATGATTATTTCATGAAATAATAATTTCCATTCACTGTTTCTCTGTAGTAGGTGAATTCGGCACAAACACACGCATATAATTATGTAGGAACCTCCGTCTTCTAAAGAAAT